>VOMN01103235.1:0-17669 GCA_014899125.1 Orchestia grillus
TTGTCGTAATCAAAATTCTTCCAGTAAAAAGTGCATTGTTTAGGACACGAGGTTTCCGAACAAGGAATCCGTATTGTCAGCCGTGAGGAGGACATTATTAAGAATTTTCTTGTTCCAAAGTCAAAAGACCACGTACGGTCTTTTTTTGGATTTGCATCCTATTACTGACAGTTTATTCCCAATTTTGCGAAACGAGCAAATCTTCTCAGGGATATATCAAAAAGTTCACGTCCATTTCAAGGGACTGACGGCCTACAAATCGCGTTTGAGGATCTTAAAATAGGACTTCTGTCAGATCAGATGGTATCCAGGATTTACCCGTCCTCTTGTAATTTTTACTGAAGCTTTCGATTAGGTGGTAGGTGCAGTCCTAGCGCAACAATATGGTAAAAAATCGTTGCGGTCAGTTTTTAATCCAAAACGCTGAACACAAAAAAACGACGCTACTCTGCTACGAAAAGAGCAGCTTTAACTGTGGCATTCAGCTGTTCAAAATTTAATTATATGATACTTGGGTACGAAGTCATAATTTATTCTGATCAGCTACCTATCATGAGTTTTTCGGCAAAATCTTGCCACAAGACGCAATTTATCCGATTAATTCTCAGAAGTATGTAATTTCAATACCAGCTGACAGACCATAATACAATCATGCAGAAAAATTTGTGTTATAATAACACAAGAGCGAGATAAAAACATGCCTCTCGTCAACCGTGATAAAAACTTCCAACATTAAAAGGTCCAATAACAATAAATACATTTACAGATCCTCTAGTTGTGAATATAAGTTGATTCTCATGATAAAAATTGGTTTGAGCTATAGGTTATGCTCAGAAAATCGAAATTCTTAGTAAAATTAAAGTTAGAATTAAAGTTTTGTCAAGTTATTGCTGAAAAATAAGATATTTAAACTTCGATTTTAGAGGTATTAGAAACTTTTAACTCTTCGGTTGATAGAAAGTGTTTTTCAAATTTGGAAACTTTCAGACCAATGCTTTTATCACTTCAATACACCAAATAGCGTTAAATCTAAAGCCTAGGATTATGCATTGCTCAATACACCTACACCCTCTTCTTATTGCCTTGATTTGCCCAATATTTATTAATGATGCAGAGGTAAAAAATTACGTTCATTATGGCCTTTTTCTCTGAAGTATTGGTTCATCTTCAGGTAGTGGGAGTGATCGAAATCTATAATTTTGACAATGAATTTACAAAATAGAAACGTGAGAAAACTTGCTCAGAAAAACGAAATGCCCGCTAAGCCGCTGTCAACTTTTTCTAAAAGCGCTTTAAAATATCTGACCCATAGCAACACAGACACCACAGTTCATAAGTGAGACGGTTCTCCTGACCAACGACTACACTCTTGTATCAAAGAAACACGTTTTTTTCGAAAAAGCCAACATTCCCTAAGGTTTCATTAAATTACACTATGTTATGCCACGTGATGTTTGTTCCTGGCAATTAAGTGTTATTTTCTGACTCTTATTGTTGCACAACGATGGAAAATGACGATAATTCCTACGAAACTTTGCTTTTGTATTATGCTTATATTATGTTCATTACAGGTGCTCGAATTTTATTGCAGAAAGGAAAATTTGAAAATGCATTGACTTAATCGCTGAAGCAAATTATTCATTTTCCTTGTAAACAAAGAAATGAAAAATTATTGTTCCAATTCAGTAACATGGCAAAAGTGTAATTTTGTTACATAGTATAATTTTCTTGTCATTACTCAACTCAAGTGTGAAGGACACTACATTATTTCCTATCGTGAACCCTCAGGCCATTCGTGTGCATGTGGCAGCCGTTAGCTTTCACCTGCGCCCCTTCAATGAGGGGCTCTGGTAAACTGCGGCCGGCGACCTCGGGCGAATTACTCGGGTTACTCAGGGACGAGATGCCACGGCGCCGCGCTGCCCAGACCACAAGATTTCTCACGATAAATTCACATTGAGTTTGATGTGGAAGTCTTTCTGAGTTGTGTTTTGAAAAAATCAACGTGAAATGTCGGAGCGTTGTAGATAGTTTGAAAGTAATACTCGTACTCATATTTTTTTCACTGAAATTTCGGTTAGGTTTCGTATTCAGATGGCTGTGATTTTTCTGTACCTCTTTATGATGTTGAGTGGAAATGCTTGTTAGTTTCTGACGAAGATTTTCACATGATTTTCTGAATTATGACTTCAATATATTTCAGTAGTACGCCGTCATTTCGTACCATATTCTGGATCTTGATATAAGATATTATGTTCGTCTAAAATGAAGTGTTATATAGAAATAAATAATCATTGTTTTTATCCCAAAAAAGTGGAATATATTTATATTACGATAAATGAATGATTACGCAAATGATACATCGTTCAAGACAGGAAAGATTAAGAAATTTTCACATTATCTAAAATCCTACTTCCTGGCATTTCGAAACACGCAATAGCAAATACAAGTGTCGGGAGTGATAGCATAACAAAATAAGTCCAAACGATCTAAGAAATAGTAGCACAATCTAAAATACTCTACGTTCAACGAACAACATAAGAAATGATAACAGAACTGTGAAATGTAATAAAATCCCCTCACACATAGCTAATAACAGCGTCATTGCATTGCGAAAAATAACACGCTCTAGAAAGCAGGCATAATATTCGAAACATTTGATAAGAACAAATAATTTACATTGGATACAGAATCGCAATCGAGTGAGAATTTCGATTTCGAGCATGACAATAAATGACTGTTCACGAAAACTTGTTTTGAAAAATACAAAACGGTTCTGATTAACGATATCGGTGTGTCAGTCATATAAGTGAAAACATTTTTCAATTTTATCCCGAGATTCATATAAATATGTACATAACACTGCTGACTCTACACATTACTGAAATATAGTACATATTTAACGAAGTATTAGTAATTGCGAACCGTTTTGAGTTCTTATCGCTGTTCCTTCTCCTTAGTTATCTTTATTGTGATACCCTTGTATCTCTCATTAAGGCATGTAGCGGAATATGAGTCGTACCCAGACACATGATTTAACATCATACAGCGGCTTCTCAGCCCATTACTTTGGCCCTTTTACATACATAAAGTATAGACGTGTTTTAAACTTCAGCGACCCTGCCACATTGCAGTTGGTGTTTAGTGAGACTGTCTGGGGGCTCTGATTGCAGGACATATTTTCCTGAATAAAAGTTAATTACTACATTGTGTGCCAGAAAAGACCACAACCATACGAAAAAATTTGTCCCTTCAATTATCTCTATGTATTTGTTGAGGTCTCAGTTAATATTTTCGTATGAATTAAAAACTTGGAGGAATTTCTGATAAACACGTATGTACTTATTTTCTTTGCTGTATGTATAACGAAGAATCACTCAAGTGCAACATTATTTTCTGAAAGTTTAACTTGATCAAGAAGTACACCAATGTACTTACATACCTGCCTCATTTGTTCGTTTGATTGGTACTGCATCGCCGTGGCATCTCATCCCCACACTTTACTCTGAACATAGAAATACCAACGACACTATCCATGAGTCATCTTAGGCTTCATCGGTTAATTACTCTTTAATTTAGGCTAAGGTTCTGTCATAAATGGCGTCAATGTGAAAGAAGTGCATGGTATGAATGTAACCGTAACGTCATTGGCAGAACAACAAAGGATGCACCATCTTAGAAGCGCTGAGAAAAACTTATGGATGATTATGTATCAACTCTGTAACCATTTGCCTACTGTGTTCGTATTCCAAATACGAGCATTCATGCCTTTTCGTGTGAATACGGCCTAGCAAATTATCACTCAGTTCGTCATTTCAGCTACCTCGATTAGTAATCCAAGACGAGGAGGTTTGATGCTGCACATTAGCAATCTTTTGATTGGACATCGTTAAGGCAATCAAGATTTTTCGCGAGGGGCTTCATTAAAAGTTTACTCTGGCGTTTTCCATTTTAGTCGACCAATTTGAATAGAAATCAGTTTATTCTTCCGCACGCGAGTTTTATGACTTGTGAGTTGGCTTCAAATGTTACAACTTATTTCAAAGTTTTCATTACAGGTACAGTTCTAATATTTTATAAGTGAAATTCTACTTTTCACAGTAAATACATCCAGGAATCGACGAATGACTAACGCAATTTATTCAAACGAATAAGATTTACTCAATGTTGAAATTAGGTACGGGTACATACAATGAGGCCCCCGAATAACTGACTTTTTTAACTTGCCAATAAAACCAAAACTATGAGCTCTACGATGTTAAAAGTTGTTTTAATTGAAAGAGGAACATTTTTATGATACCATGTATCTTAAAATCTTATTCATTCTTCAACAATGAGCTACTTTCGGTTTCGGTTTCATTGTCATGTTTCAGTACTGCAAAGAAGAAAAATAAGAGTTGTTCAAGTGTATACAACGACAGTGTCAATAACAGAAGTGCAACGTGATTACCGAATCTTTTAAAAAAAAGTAATGTTAAAGCACAATTAAATCTTTACAACAAAAATTCACGGACACTAGTAATGTTACTTATAAACCACGATCTGGAAGATTTACACAAACCAAAAAGTGCGGCCTAAGATGTCACAATCAACAGTGGCCATTATTTTAAGGACATTTTATTCCAAACATAAAGTTAATAAACTATTACGATGTTCTTTCTGTCGAATGAAACAAATTTTAACAGGTGCCTTTTACAGTACTTATGGACCACCCTGATTTACTGATGCGAAAATGATGAACAATATGAAAGGGAATTAGCATTGAGAGAAAGAGTCCCGCTCTCCCTGACGGGCACTGTAATCAGAACAGCTTGTCATACGATGACACACATTCGTTTATTTATCAGTTGATGTGGTCTCAATCGACGACTTTATCAACTAATGTATGAGTCTGATTTTTTCGAATCTGCCTTTCCTTCTAAGGCATGTGCCAAACATGCTGAAAAAGGTCTGATTGGAGTGTTACTATGGCTAAATCTACCCAAACGTTTCTTAATCGAATATGGTTTGGAACAGAGGACGTCTTGGTTATATATTTTCCATTATTTTTAGTTGAAGGGACGTCGCAAAGATAAATTTATTTTTGGCCAAGCTTTCGGTTGAATAAGCTCTAACCGTCATCATGGGCGATGTTTTTTGACCCTGGCCTTCACTACATAGTTGTCGGTATCTGCACTGAATTGTAGTGTAAAAGATTGTACCTCATGGTACACTGATGAAACTGAGTACACTGTAGAATTGCGTATGAGCGAACATCTGCACAGTATGAGGAGGTAGCAAGAATTATCTCTGGTATACCAGCATTGAAGTCGTGTTAGACATTCGCTTGATTTCGATAGCATAATCATTTTGTAGAGTGGTAAAATTAATACGGAAGGAAAATGATCGAAAGTTTTGCAGCACTGGTAAATTAAATAATTGAATTAATGGACATGTGGATGTACCGGATTAGTTGCTTCCTCTGTTACTTACTCATCAACCATGGTCGTTCATACATCGTTTTGATAAAAGCATACAGCATACTTTTATTCGTTTTTTTCGTTATTGTTTTTCGCCATAGTATAGATACTGATAACCATGTAGTGCCTTTCTCGGTCAAAATATGTCGCTTACGATGACTGTTAGAGCTTATTCAACCGAAACTCGGCTAAAAATAAAATTGTCTTTGTGACCTTTCAACTGAAAATTAATCGAATATGTTCTTCTGACCGAGTCATGTTCATATACAGACAGCGATCTACTGTGGAGTAAGAGAAAAATGAAGCACACGGTTCCCGCAAACCGGAATTATAATGGACATGAAAGAATTCACAGTGTGCACAATTACAACCAGATAGGACAAACCGCGGGATGACTCTCTAGCCCGCGTAAGCCACAGCCTCGGCTACGCTTCCCTCTTAATCTGTTAATGGGTATTGACATCATGTGACGTCCGAGTGGTTGTTGCATTCACAGGGTCGCTGTCGATTACACCTACCGTGTGAATGCACCGTCAGCCACCTGGGCAGTGACTGTTAACAGGTTAACATCCTGTTGTTTCGTTCGTCCTGTCTTATACCTCTGCAGAGGAGCGTTATCGACCAGCCTTTCCTGTGGCACTGTATTCTAAGAACAGCTGGCACAAATGCTGAACGAAATATTAACAGAATACAAATATTACAAATATTAGAATTAAGAATACTAGAACGCTGAATATTCATTTGTCAGTTGGAAAGGCTCCCTTCCCATGAGAAACTTCGAAATTATCTTAAGGACAAACATATCGAGAACACAGCTGAAAGTGGAGTTTGAATGAATTCATATGCGAGTGATCAATGAACAGATGCAAAAATCTGTAATGCTGTCGATAAAATAGCTCACAACTATCAAGTGATCTCAATGAATTATAAAACTAGAATGCTAAAACGAAAAACGAAACGAGTGTAGGGAAAACACAAGCACACGTGAATACCCTTAAATAGAATAAAGTAAAATGTTGAGGTAATTACCTTAACCACCGGGCTAGTCACTCAGTCAGTACAGCTCTAAGTCCACCGAAGTAAGTCGACCATAAATAACAAGAAATGCTGCGAATGCTCAATATCTTGTGGATGTTTTTGAATACTAGCTCGAGTGGTGATAACTCTAGGTTTTGATAGCTACTCCAGCCAGGGACCCAAGCACTAGACGCAACACGAAATCAGACGCGTGCAAGTGCTTGTACATATATAGGTCGACCAACGATAACGAGCTGGAAATTTCCGGTGGGGAAGCACGACAGGAGATAAGGCTACTCTTCATGTATCAGCGGCAGCTCTGGATGTTATCAATGGGAACTCTCTGCATTGCTTGGTAATCCCGTTCTCAACTACGGTCTTTTTGTTAGCGAGGATGAAATATTTTTCCTCAGTTCGGTCGAACTGCGCGCGTAGCTAATTCTTAATTCGTGCAGAACTGGGAATGGCCGCACGTTAGTTTTCCTCAAAGTTATAAATGGGACAAACCCTGTCTAAAAAATCAGTGTTAGCGGGGTGAGACTGTAAAATCAAATAAGCAAGAATGAGCTGAATCGTGTAAAGTGACATTGTACGACTTGTTTATGACGCTCATTACTTTGGGACCGAATTCATCCCAATCAGAGGGAATGCTTTGATCCACTTAGTTTTTCAATGAACGGATGATGTTCTGATTTTTCCTTTCTGAATTACCATTACAAGCAGGTGACTGAGCGGGTGTCAAAAATTTATTTAACTTTCAAAATATCACACAAGCTATTAAGCATGATCCATTTGAATTCCGGAGAGTTATCGCTGATCAATTACTGACAATGAATGAAAGGACCAAAACCATCAGTGCGAAGCGCCAAAGTGGCTGCCACAGCATTTCGGTCTGGTATGGGCATTACAATATAAGGTTGTCTCATATGAAATGTAGTATTTAGAGTGGTTTTTAATTAACTATTCGGCTCGGAAAAGATTCAGTTTTCAATCGAATCATTACAAGTGGTGAGAAATGGATGTACTCTTCGATTGCAGAAAAAAGAACTGGGCGGTGGTTAAACGCAGAAGAGTCGCCTGAACACTATCCGAAATCATGATTGCAACCGAAAAAGTTGATGATCACTCTTTGGTGGGCTGTAAAGGTAATCATTCATGTTTCATTTTCTCATGAAGGCAATACTGGAAGAGCAGCATCATATTGTCAAGCCATTGATCGCATGTGTGAAAAATTGACGCATCCAAGACTGGTGAATAGAGATGGACCAATTTTGCTTATTGACAATGCGCGACGCTATGCCTCTAGGGCTACGGTCGACGAGCTGTGAAGTCTGAATTATAAGATTTTGCTTCATGCTCCCTATTCTCCTGACATCTTTCTCATTGATTATCATTTGTTCAAGCATTTCGATCTTTTTATTCGGATTTAAAAACATTTTTAAATAAGGAAAGTACAGTTGAAGCATTTGAACAGTTTATTAGTGAAAAAGTTGACTAGTTTTTTGAAGATGGAATATGTGCTTTAGAAAAACTTTGGGCAAAGATCATGAAGAAGGAAAGATCATATTTCAATTAAAATAAATACTATACGACAATTATTTTCTTCCATATTATAATGTGAAATTTCATGTGAGATAACCTGATGCAAAATCGAGTCAAGTAGTCAGTGGCCATAAAAATGTATCCGATGCCTAAATTCGATAGTGGCAACAGTGTCAAAAGGGATTCCCGCAATAGAGTTCAACTTCTTAATGGTTGACTTCCGGGTCATTCAGCCATATCTAGCAACGCATTGCATTTCAGCGTCTCTCGAAATCAATGACGGACTGTCGTTCGTGGGCAAAATGGAAGTTCTGCTGAAACCTTTGAAGTGTTCGCTCAGTACCATAAGGACCAACTGAAACACAGCAATGGTCCAAATCTAACAAAAAACCGTACGTAGTCTTTTGATTTTGGAACAAGAAAATTCTTAATAATGTCCTACTCACGGCTGACAATACGGATTCCTTGTTCGGAAACCACGTGTCCTAAACAATGCACTTTTTACTGGAAGAATTTTGATTACGACAACTTAGCCTTTAAATCAAATGATCTAAATGCTCTTTCTAATTTTTTCTTAAAATTATTTTATCATCTAGATATATAAGTACAGAAATACTGATGACGTCAACCAACACAAATAACGTTAGCCGACTAAACCCACCATCAACGAGCCTGAACGGCATTTTCCGAAGTTGAATTTTATTTTGAGAATTAAGAATAAATCCCATCTTCCCTGAGGCGGACTCCGTTGGTGGTACCTGCCAAAAGTAATTCACTATGTCCAGGCTTGAGAAATTCGTATTCACTCCCAGACTTTGAATTAAATCGGAGATATTAGGCAGAAGCAGTGGAACTAACGCGGCATTTAATCAGCGGAAATCAACTTCCAGTCAGAAGTCTCCCTCTGTTCTCTTCGGCTGTTACACGGAGACGTACTTCAGCATACTACTCCCTCATCCAGCATTTTCTGGACCTCCTCCCTCTTTACTGTCTGATATTGAACTGGAGTGCGATATTACTTTGTATACACTAACGCATTCGTGTCTTTTAGCTTTATATCGTGTTTGAACAAGGTGGTACAACCCAATGGATCTCCCTTCAATGCGATAGCTCTACGGTTATTACTTAAAACTCTAATAATCGGTCTGCCGTACCTTCATCGGCTTTAACGTTGACCAGATCTTTCACAATAGTTTGTGTAGGTGTACTCGAATGAGTAACATTAAACTCCGCCATGTCCATGTCCGCCATCTCCCTCTCACCCAACTGCTCAACACGAGTAATTAACGTGCCCCCTTCCAGGGTGTACGGTTCTTTGTTCGGATTCAGAAACAAGATAGGCAGTGACTCATCCTGAACTCTAGCTAGAGAAGAACCTATCATCAGTATGGAAGCGGTCACAAAATTGTGCACAAAGTACGTTTCACCGGTTTTACGCCACCTTTCTGTATAGGCATCATTTTCTTGCCGGTGGAAAGTGAGCTCGTAATCGGTGTGAAGTACCGTGACAGGATCATCCCAACGTATTACGCACACAACATCCTTCCATGCCCTACTTAGAACTACTTGACATTAATCGATTTCCATGAAACGTCACTTCGCCTCTAAAGAATCAATTTTAGCTTAGCTATCGCTGAACCATTCAGTACTAATTACAACTCAGAGGAAATTCCATCATCATTTCCGACTACAATTGCTCCTATTGTTCTCTTGACTCCATTTTTGGACTTGAGAGTCACTGAAGTACTTCGCTTCACGTCGAGAGTTTGGCCATTCACCTTTCGTATCCTCGCACTACTCAGATTGACGGGCGTATCCACAGCCTCGCGTTTAAATTAAGGTCACTACCGTGTCGACTAACGGGCTCAACTTGTTGTCGTTGGCACAAATAGATACTGTAAGACCCGCGCATTGCAATGGGACCTGCTGATAGGTCACCATCTACCGAATTAACATCGGCAATCTGATCCTGCCGGCCATTCGCGGTCAGCTTATACTGCTTAAACCTTTTGTCAACTATCGTAACAACACACTTTTCTCGAGCTACGACCCTTGTCTCTTCGCCGTCGCTGCTTCAATTTCCCACTCCTCAGACCCTATATATATCTTAGTTCTACGCCTGACTTGCTAGGCTATCGTGCACATGAGGAGCCACTCACATGGACACTTAGTCTACTTCTAACTATAGAGGTTTCCGGCTATTTCTATACTATCGCTCTCTTTCTACCCTTTCTACCATTATTTCCAGACACTACTATCGACGGCTCTTTATCGACAATGTCCGTCTTGACCTTCTCACAATTACGAGCGTAAATATTGTCGTTCCGGTAACTTCTTCCTCCTATTCCTACCGCTGTGTCTGCCGGGAACCCTCGGTCTCCCCAATCAGGATTATTCTCTATTTCCGCCTCATTGACACAACACACATTTTTATTTTTATACCGACATTTCCGAACTACATGTCATTGTCCTCAGCACCGATAACATCTTATTTCCTAATTCTCGGAACTATATTCATCTGTTCTCTGTCACTCAGATGGGACGCCTTGCTGTCTCGGTCACGGGTACCCGCATCCTCTTCGTCTGGGACTCCCTTGTCCCTGATACATGGGGTCCTCACTGGGGTGTACCGGTTATCTTCCGACCGGAAGTTTCCAGATGACACGTACGACGAGGCTCGCTGATATTCCCGACTGGGGAAAAGGGATTTTCAATGCGGTTGGACGCGGTATCCCTGCACGAAGTACATGTCTTCCCGGGGGCGGCGGCGTCCTCACAGAAGCTCTCTGGCTGAGCGTTCTCTGCGAGAACAAAAGCGTCTAGCTTGATCGGCCGCAATATTATGGAAGGCTTCTGTGAGAGGTACGCTGATGTATCGGTACCCGTAGTATTTAACACCACGGTATTTGATGCTGGTATTTGACGTCCAATACCGACGAAGATGTAGGCATGTAACGATTTTAAAAAATTAGGCAAATTTTCGTCATTCCGCTGCATCAATATCGTCCCTTCACAGACTTTTTTATTGATGATCTGCGCCATCAAGAACGAGACCAAAAACTCATGATACACCTCGGACTTCGGTCGATCCTCTCAGTCTTCATCATACTTACGTCGAAGCATGAATGTTTCCTCGACTCGGTCTATCACTTCCTCTACTTCAGACACCTTGAGTCCAATTTTCGTGTTATCTTACACAGAACGGGAAATCCCCTACGACGCTTCTTTATTAACGTTCACGAAGGATTTATGGAGGCCCGAGGCATAGTACTCCTTCAATTGTCTGCAGGTCTCGGCATAACTCGGACCATCGTACCGCTTGTTCAAATATTTATTAAACATTCTCTGAAAATCGCCATACCGCTTATATGAAGTTGCCCATTATATCCAGCCTTTGGTTTATGTACCCCCCCCCCTCCCCGTTCGTCGCACTTACTGTCACGGTGGCTAGAGCGTTATTTATTCTCTGCTGCGAGGACAAACTCAGAATAATCGGTGTCCTGGAAACTGTCACTCCTTGAACGGTCTTGGCACGGAAGTGTGCTTGCCTCCAAAAGAACTGCAGTTGAAGTCGCCAAACTGAACTGAAACACGTCTTTCCCTTCTTGGTCTAGGTGAACTACTCCAGAGACGGTCCAGTGAGATCCGTTCGTCTGGCTCGAACGGCGGATCCGAGGATTCTCGTCCTCCTCACGCAGGCACCCCTGGAATCGCGCTCATCGAGTTATTTTTTTTCCAACTGGCGACTAGCGCCCTCATCCCTCAGAGGACAAAAGGGACAACTCACTTTATATTCACTTAGTTCCTGCCACCGGATCCCTTTCGTGGTACAGTATTTTGACTCTCGTAAACTTCTATCAAACAGCGGTCCCCATACTGGCCCCCAGTTCTGTCCGAGTCATGCTCTCATACGGACAGCGATTTATTGATACTATTGGTCGTGGGATGAATGAAATATGCGGTTTAATGAAACCAGAATTATATTGGGCATCAAACAATTTACAGTGGCCTCAATTACATCCAAAGGGAATAACCCGCAGACGAACGGCTACACCGGGAAACCAGCTAGCCCGCGTAAGCCACAAACGGGGCAACGTTTCTCTCACAGCCTGTTACATTCTTGCTCTGTCTTATAACTTCGCAAAGGTGCGTTATGCACCAGCCTTTCCGGTGGCACTGTATTCTAAGAACAGTTTGCACAAGTGATGAATAAAATAATAACAGAATACAAATATTATAATTATTAGAGTTACGAATGTTAGAATACTAAATGCCGTGCACTTCATACAGGTTATAAATTCCGGTTTTTCCCCTAACGTTTTGTCTCATTAATCAAAGGTTTCAATTCGACTTCCATGCTTAAGTTTAAGACTGAATTATAACTGAATGAAAACCCAATGGTACCACGTTCTGTATGTGACTGATTTCAGGCTAAGTGATCTCTTTTTCTTTCCTTCTTTCTTTCTTTCCATTTTCTTTCTTTCCTTCTTTCTTTCTTTCTTTCCTTTTTTCTTTCTTTTTTCCTACTTTCCTTCTTTCCTTCTTTTCATCTTTCCTTCTTTCTTTCTTTCCTTCTTTCTTTCTTCCCTTCTTTACTTATTTCCTTCTTTCCTTTTTTCCTGTTTTTCCTTCTTTTCTTTTTTCCTGTTTTTTATTTTTTCCTCTTCTTCCAATTTTTATTTTTTCCCTATTTCATTTTTTCCTTTTTTTCTTTTTCCCTTTTTCCCTTTTTTCATTTTTGTATTTTTTATTTTCCCCTTCTTTCTTTTTTTTTCCTTTTTTCCTTTGTTTCTTTTTTCCTTTCTTCCTTCTTTCCCTCTTTCTTTGTTTGTTTCTTTCTTTCTTTCTTCCTTTCTTTTTTTTCTTTCTTTCTTTCTTTCCTTCTTTCCTTCTTTCTTCCTTCCTTCCATTCTTCCATTCTTTCTTCCTTTCTTTCTTTAATTCTTATTTTTCATTCTTTCTTTCTTTCATCCGAGAAAGAACTACGCACACATACAAATATTAGCAGTGACTTATGCATATAGACTCCAAAGGGTTAAGGAGAAGCAAAATTTTTGACGACAAACTGATTAATCCAATAGATGGTCGAAAATTTGTTTGAAAACCCATATTTCAATCTGAAAGCATTACTTGCAAACTGATTCGTCCATAGATGGTTTAAAATTTGTTTGATCTACCCATATTTCAATCTCAAAGCATTACTGGCCTCATTAATTGCAAATTCTCGATACAAAAATTCCGATTAAGTGATTTACATCAGCGTCCAATTTTAGGGTCTCTGTAGGGGACCAAAAAAATTAGCACGTAGAATTTTACCAAAATTTAATTAATGATTAATTTCAAAACCTGGAATTTTCTAACTATTTACCCATTGTCACATCTCTCTGAGAAATTTGGTGTATCAACGTATTCGAAAAAATTAAGCGGAAAGCTGCCGTTATTTTATTAGTCGGCGATTAATTTACGTTCCAATTGGCCATAGCGAACACTTCATCATATGATCAACAAAGATTTCAATAATAATTTAAAGTAAAATCTGAATACAGATCCCGCTTCGTTGATTGAAAATTAAAGAATTCAACACTGTTTTCAAACAAAACCATTAAAGAGATAACAGTTTTGCGATTTAATCAAAGTTACTTGGTGGAAATAAACGAGTAATGCACACAATGTTTGCAATTATAATGTTTGAATGTTCCGCTCACGTTAGGCTCCCTTATACAGAGACTTCACATGAATCAAAAATATTATGCAAAATAAAATTACTCTGCAAATCAAATATAAAATGGTAAAAGATCTTACAAACTTATTTGCATTCTGTAGCATATCACTGCGTAGAAAACGTTGAATTTTTTTCTTTGACGCCGTAAATTGGAGTACAATACAATTCTCATTGAATAGAAATTGTTTACAACTCTATGAAGAGCTATTTCTTGGTATATTGTATTTAACTCGTAACATTTATTATCTTCTGAGTGTTAGGCTAGAAATAGAGGCGATTTGTAGTATTTCAAAGTATATCCTTTTATAACTTGCTGTCTTCCAACTCATAACAGCCAATGCATCTAAGCGGTTTTAAGAAAAACTTCAAGAAACACGTACTTGAAGAAGAGTTCTAACTATCTCTATCGTGAGTGGTATTCTGATCTACAATCTTGCGTGCCATTTTTATAAAACATTGGCCTTACAAATTTGTTAACTTTTATTTGGCAGCAGATGTTATGAGTTTTTATTTTGATATGCATGTATTTTTATTTGATGTATTTTACCCTCTTTCTGCAAATAAACATCTAAATGTCTAAACGTCTCGTGTGCTAAACAACCATCGCTTTTACTGTTCATTTATTTCTTGCTATGTTGAGTTTTATTTGGTTTCATTTTTTTGTTTCCGTGTGTTCCTACCGTCAAGAATAAAGAATTACACGTGGAAATAGTTCCATGTCAGATTTGAAGATTATTCAAAGATAAATGCACCATCGAAAAATAAACTATCACAAACAACATATCTCAGCTGAAGGTTATAAACAGTATTCGGCACATTTTTCGTGGATGCAATAAAATGTGGATCTTATCGGTAAATAAAACGTCGACGCTATGAGAAGTGGCATTGTTTTGCTTCTAGAGTAACTACTCTAGACTACAAAGAGTTGACCTTTCTATGGCGTTCCTCCTATCAACACTGTCTCAAAAATAAGGCAAAAATCCACTAATTTCGAATGTTGACCATTTGATTAGAAGCAGCGATAAAACTGGGATAATATAGTGATAAATACTTGTTAGATTCGGGTAATTATCAACTTCTGTTTCACATTAAAATTAAGAAATTATGAAATGCTGGTTTTTAGTAACTTAAGTTTCTGAATGAATTTACGGTTTCTGTTACGAAGCGATCACCGATGTAAAATTAATCTTAACATCAAAACCAGGTCGTATTTTATATTCGTAATTCAAAACCCTAAGCCTAAAGTATATCGTAATCTTAAAGACAACATGATTGCTTATAACCTGTTTGGAAATGCTCACAAGAACGACAGGGAAAGCGATTTTGTGGAGCAATCTTGTGAGAAGAAAAAATGCACATTTACACAAAATTTATTTCATCTTTTCAGTAGTTTACACCCGTAGAAGGCGCCATGTATATCAATATAATGTTAGAAACGCATCAGGTAGCCACGGGCTTAAACGCATAAGTTGAGCGTATTTGATTTTTTTGGCAAGTACAGTTTTAGAAATAAAAGAGCCGCCTTCAGTGGAAATGAATGACTTTATTATCAAAAATTCAAATCCAATGCAAAACAAAAATTAAGGGCGAGAAATCATCATCCTCTGACTTAGGAGGTACAATCAATCTACGTAAACTCCATCAGGAAATAGGCCTACCACCAAATCGGTCAAAATCAAGAAAAAGTGTGACACGGCTAAAGGGGAGAGTAGAAAGAATAATTTTCTACATGCTTAAATGAAATTAGAAATGAATATGTCAGCAAAGTATAAATAGAAGAATGGAAATAATGGAGGAATACACTGACGATCATAACGCGGAAAGAGAAATAAACACGTTAATACCGACGATAAAATGGGAGAATTAACAAGCATGTGAAGTAGAATTCAGATAATTTGAACCCTGAAATTGTGAGCTGAGGGGTTTCTTTTGTCAAATGCTCTAATTCTAATACCAGTTATTCATTTAAATACTTATTCTTTAAATCATGTGTCCTGAAGTAAATTGTTCTTGCGGACATTCTGGATCACGAATGCTTGTCAGTGCCGGTGTTGCGATTTTCATGTACTATTGCACTTTTTTGGGATAGGAGGTTGTCAGTGGTTTCTGTATGAGCTGTGATGTTTTTCATAAGGGGTTTCCTCGTAAAATTAAATGAATTTTGAATCATGAATTTTTTCCATGTTATCTCAAGCCTTAACAATAAATTCTGAACACATATGTAGTTATACGCAGTGCGTACATACTGCCACAGGCTGCCAGAGCGCTGAGCATCCACACTCAAGTTTCGTGACGACTGCGGAGGTCAAATTGAACACATGAATGCATAACGTAAGATTGTGTTCTTGATATTCATATTCATTCTTAAGTAAAATAAATTTATTGATTGCGTTTTATTTACCTGGAATGCACATTGGATGGTGCTAAAAGCAAAATTATCACTTCGAATCTGGAAGTACTAGACATACATTCATCATGAGGAGCTTTGAAAGCAGGGTAGAGCAGCAGATACTTTGAAATCCTCTAAGCGTATACTATGTAGAAGGTTAGTTCAATATAAATTTGGAGTGAGACGTTCTCTGCTAATCTTTGGTCAAGTCTCTTTTTCTGCATCGATGATAACAGGGCTGATACCTCCTACCATGTGGAGAGTGTCGACGAATAGAGTGCTTTTTAACACTCGAATTCAGAACTCAGTGTATAACGGATTAAAATATACCAACACATGTGTCTAGTCTAATGTTGTATATGCACGTACGCGCTGACGTCTGTATGTGTAATTAGTGGCAGGTGGTCAGCTACAAGGTCTCGTGCTTCGCTCCTTGTTGTCTGTAATCTAGTGAGTGTTTGATCGCATAACGATACGTCATTGGATGGAAATTTAAAAGAGCTATTCGTTTGTTTTCTATGACTATATCGAGGCTTAGTTGAGACAACAGTCGAGGCCAACAGTCCTGGCGTTTTGTTTTTGCCAGCTAAAAACACTGTAAAACCACTTCAAATTTTACAATTGGGGTTTCAGCTGCCGTGTGGGGCGGACCCCTAGTAATTAATAGTCATAATTCTGTACTTACTCTAACGTTACGTTGTTCAAGGAAAGCAAACATCAAATTCCCGTTAAGCACATAGCGGACCTCCTAACATTGAAACGAAGGTGGCTGCTAAAGAATTCAAATCCGCTTGTTAATGGTTTGTGGAAAAGCGTAACTAATTTCTCCTCAACGAACATAGGTTTTATAGGCTAAATATTTCGTAATTCTGAGTGGTGTGACAAATGATGCTTGGATTTTTTAATCGAATTTGATTGTGACGTACTGCACTCGCTACTTCTAGGAATGCTCTCGACACAACCAAGTTCTGCGCCTAGCTCTAGCATTGCTGTTGGCCGCGCCGTAAGCCGTATCCGCCATTTCTTCTTTTGACAAATGTGTCATGGTGTCGACATGTGTCGCAACGTGAACGGATTCGTAAATGCTAAGCAAACGAGTGTTGCCAGGTTTAAAGGTACTATTTCATTTGAAATCTTTATTTTAGAAACACGAAAATGTAACCGGCACGATATTAAGGTTAAATTTTAAACCTCAATGTCATGAAAACTAAAGAGTTTTGAAACACTTGGTATTGGGTGAAAAGGCATTTGTTTTGTGTGTTCCTGTGGAAGAATTGTGAAAACTTGTACCTCTCGTTTTCAACACCCCCTACATTAGATTGATGTCACTAAATCGACATTTTCGAATACTTTGACGCTAAGCTTGAAGGGAGTTACGCTCCAATTAAATATGAATTATATAAATCATAACTAACTTGACAAACAAATATGATGAAATTAGGAATATGAATTTTTTGGGGAAATAAAGTAAGAAATTTGTGTATAAAATTAGGTGTTCATTGTGTATATGTAGACATGGTCGTAGCAGGCTATATTCTAG
>VOMN01103243.1:0-12360 GCA_014899125.1 Orchestia grillus
AAATGTAGATTTTGGAAATCCGTGTGTAGACCCCCCTTAAATGTGCTCCCTCGCATGGCCGCATTCGGAAGTGGGAAGTTTTCATCCGTGCACTCTCAATGGTCTCCTAATATCGTTTGCGACTTTCTTTAAAAAATTTAGGAGCGTGCACCTAAATTTCTTTCATGGAACGCTACATCGATCTTGATGAATTTTGTTTCAGTACTGCGAGATGAGCTGTAGGCTTGTCAGATTTCTGTTACGAAATCTTCTTCCTAATTTTTGGAACATTCATACCTTCGAATACGACTGGCAAATTGGCAGTCATCCGTTTCTGTTTCCCTGCAAATGTTTGCTTTGGATTTGAGTGCATTCCGTTGATATGGGTAGGGATTTGTTAAGACTTAACGGACTCGCCGGTGACAACTAGACTTATTTCTAAACCAGGTCACAGAGAGGGCGATTTGAATCCTACGCAGAAAAAATGTTAACCAAGCACTGAAAAAGTGAGGTAAAAGCTTGTCCCGTGTCGGAAAAAACGGTAATATAAGTTTAAATCGGCGTGAAAAAAGTCATATAAAACATAAAATCGGGGAATACAAGCCAGTAGCGCGGACAAGAAGAACGAAATCATTTTCTAACTACCTGGGTTGAGAAATTAGGAGAAAATACTTGCAGAAGTGACGTAGTTTCACGCGAGGAAGTCGTACGATAGCAGAACCGAACATTTACTTCAGTTCATCGAAAAATGCAACAAAAGGATGCAATGCCGGAACAAAGGTTGCCTCAATGATAAAATTCCAAAGAAATCAAGATGGTAGGGGAATGCATTGTTTAAAAATCGAGTACACTTAATGTAGATGAGAGGGTTGCCAGAGGTCAAAGGGATGAATGCACATTTATTATTTGGAAAGTGATGGTATCACGAAGATAAGAAAACCTCATGACGAGTTTGTGCTCGTATAGACGTTGCTTGTGAGTATTTTAAATCCTGCATTGTATCAAAACAGTTGAGGAGCAATAAAGGAAAAAATGGAACAAATTATGAGGCAAAAATGTAAAAATCTTTAACAATAACATGAAAATTTCTTCAATTATCTAAAGATTCTAAATGCAAAGGCGCGTACAAACGCGGTGATTAAATATTTAAATTACCAAGTGTGTGGTTATTTCACAATATTTCCCAATTAACCATATCCCTTGAACAGTACTTATTCCTGTCTAATTCATCACGCATTGTTCGGGGAAAAAACCCTTCATAACTCAATTTCAGTATGTTCCTTGAAATTGGTGATAACAGACGCGCTGGAGTTTAATTCGATTACGTTGGATGTTTTTCTCAAAATTTTAACGAACCAATTAAGGGATTAGGGGCCGGGATTACTCAGGCATACGAACTATGTAGTACCCGTTGAGGCAGACTGAAGTGAGGTATAGGCTTGAATAGCTATTCTGTTATGAGAGCTAAGATTGAATCTTTCTGTTCGGTAACAGGCAGGCAACGGAAATGTTCTGCTCGTATTGAAAGTAATACATAAACTAATTTTAATGTATTGTAAAGTTTGAAAAACATAAGGGGATCATCACTCATTTATAAATGACGAAGACTTNGTGAGTTCGATTTAAAAAATACATTCTCATTCGTGTGAAATGGAGTTAAAAAATCGATTGACTGAAAAACTAAACTCAAAATTCAGAGTTCTCCCCGCATGATAGTTTTTCAGAAATGGTGAATGCTCGAGGCTCGAAAATTAGTGAGAAAATTAAAAAGCAAACCAATGTTCATTAGGGATGCCGACTTATATTGTCTCATCTACTTGAATGAAGGGTTGGTCACGTTTTCTCCACTAATTAGCTCAGACCTTGGTCGCACTTTCTTCTCTACAAATTGATTGAAGAGTTGGTCATACCTTTTTATGTGCTTGAATGAAATGTTGATCACACGTTGATTACACTTTTTTCTTAATTAAATGAAGCGTTCGTCACACATTTTTCTTTAATTAAATGAAAAGTTGGTCACACAATCTTCTTTAATTAAATGAAGCGTTGGTCACACATTTTTCCTAATTAAAGGAAGCGTGGGTCTCCCTTCTCCCTTAAATCAAAGCGTTCCTTAAATCTTAAAGGGGGCAGGGTTAGGGTCGCGGCTGAGGTATTGAGACGATGGTGCAACTGTGGTTTTCGACGAATTTTACCCATATATGACTTAATGGGAGCTGACACGTACGAAAACTTTTCTTTGCCGGTGTAATTTCAAATTGGAGTTTATCCTGGGCCTACAATTCAATTCTCATTATGAAAGTAAATCTCAGCAGTGGATATTGATCCTAAGGGTAGTAGTTAACCCCATTCATGGAAGTCAATTTTCAGCACGGAAGATCATCTCAAGCAGATAAGTTAATTTTAAGCGTACAAGTTAACCATTAGCGTACTAGTTAATTTCATTCACATATTTAATTTTGAGCGTAGAAAATGATTTAAAGTGTACATAAGAGAAATAGGTAAGTATACATGCATATCTGTTGGTATCGCTCGCCGATGCCTTTGATCAAACATTTGTTTTCGAGGCTACATACATTGTCATGTCTTTAGTTTGTCATTTGTGTAGAGCACGGGGAGATGACTTTTGCCTAATTAACAAGCGTAATTAGTGTGCCTTTGTTTCCACGATTGAATGCAGCTCTAAAATAAATGAAGACGGTGCCCTGCGAATTCTCCAACTCAAAAGCATTTCAATTTAGAAGAATAATATTGTACTTCCATCTCGGTCGAAATTATTCTTCAGAATTCAAAATCGGAGGAGTGATTGGTATTATTAAATTACGATTGTTTATTCGCTCTACTGTCTATCAGTATTTTTTCATGAGCGCACGTATATTGGAATCAATTTTAGCGCATGGTTATGATCGTCAGCTATTTTGTTTGTTTAGCTAATTTCTTCAGTTATTTTTTGGGTGTCGAAAGACGACGGCGGAATCAAAGTAATTATAACACAAGTTCTAAAATTCGAATAATTATCAAATTAGATCTTCGTCATCCATCTGAATTCAGCTTGCACATTGGACCTAACGATTTGATGAAAGAATCTTGCTGAAGATTAGTAACTGGAGTGGTGTCTACGTAACAGACAGACGACCAAGCAAGATCTAAGCCTACATCGTTTTAATGAAAGAAGCATCTCACTTGAAATTAAATGTAACCTCAAACACGACTCTGAAACTAATCGTAGAACTCTTTTTTACCTCCATGAACAGACTGAATTTTGAATATATAAAACAGCCATTTACGGCTTCCAAGAGAGAATATTTCCCAGTTTTTGCAACGAGAGCAAAAGTGGTCACACACCTGAATCGTTTTTACTCAGCAGGGCCCGGCCTAACCTAACTACCGGAGCTGTTGTAACTATCCATAGTGCTCTCGATAAAAGTATTTTTATCTAATACTTTAAAACTCATTGTTGAGGCAGCGAGGAAGTTAGACTGCTGATACGAGGGGTTCTGTTGCAGGCAACGCGAGTCATCGCGCTGATGCAACTTCCAAATCTTCTAAAGTCTGCTGTTGCATATAAATATGATGTCATGTTCAACGTGTTTTAGCAACGCACGCAATCATTTCACGCTCGGATGGGGTTTGGGCAGCCACAAATACCCATTGGAAAACAGTTTTTCCGCTTCTGCTCTGAACATGTGCGATGGAAATACCACAGACGCTCTGAGAACTGCACAACTTTGGAAAACGCTGAAGCATTGTTTAGAAAAAAACGAGTTCATTAATTCTGGTGAAGTGAAAGAACTCTTCCAAGTGATTATTATGACGGGGAGTTTCAAGTAAGTATTCGAGAATCTCACAACGGGATGAAACTTAATAGACTTCAAGAAATATGCGAAGGGAATTCTTTCAGGGAGCATCAATATCCATGTTTGTGACGGTGAACGAAGAAATCGACTGGAGCATATCAGGGATGAAAAATTAATGCAAAAATGAGTAAGAAGGGACCGAAATGAGATTGAGCAAAGTTTTAGCTGGAGAGTGAACGGATTCAATAGAGAATTGAGGGGCTTTCGCAATATATGTGAATGGCTTAACGTTTCACTGACACCTATTCTTCTAAGAAATAAGAGTTTAAATTATTTGAGAAATTAAAAGTTAATCGAGCAAAAGTTATCTATGTCTGTTTTCCACTATACGCTGGTTAAAAAAAACGTATGATTAAAAGTAAAGTAAACTGAACGCGGTTAGCTGAACCGTATTCCTAGTCCCACTGCATGACTACAGTTCTTTCCTGATTAAATGAAAGCGTTAAATTGGTTCGTGCTAACAGCCGCTCTATCTTCTTATTTACTTTTTACAGCACACTATATTAGCTCAATATGTGGAACATATTTTCAGTGCTTTTGATACTCGCTTTAGTTGATATCGCTGTATCCTGGGGACGACTGTATCGCTTCCTTAAATTCAAAATCCATCATTTAGAATTTATCGTTATGCTAATTCACTGTTTATATCCCAGTATTGGCCTACAACCCAGTATATTTGAAGTGATCTTAGTGTGTGTTACTCCAAAAATCCCATCTTGGAAAATATTAATTTGAATATGGAAGTCCGTAATGAGTTTTGCAACATATTTGTCGTTGAGAAACTGTGACATTTTCTATTCAATGCCAGCCACTACACCGACCTGCGTTTCATATCCTGAGTTCAGACGCAGCGATCGTTACTTTTGGAAGCTCAATTTATTGTGCGCAAAAGCCGTTACAGAATCGAGGACGGCAATTTTGGTATCGCTGCGAGTCAGGAATGACTCATGTTTAAAAAAGTGGGGCATAATATGATGGGTTATTTCCTCATCGTAATTACAACTTGATTTCGAAATTTGCTCATCGCAGACTTGCGCGTCTTAAGAGTTAATTTTTGAATACCGATATCGCATATTATTATCTGTTATGGTGAGAAATTGAGATTGAATTTCAAACGAGTTCTAGTTTTTGAATCTGATAGCCACTTTTGCTGAAGAGATTAATGGTAAAATATGAGCCCTTTATCAATGCTTTTAAGCATGCATTTTCCATTACCGTATTTTTTTTACAAGTTCTAACTAGACTTCAAATACACACAATGATTTCCTGATGGATTGATTTGTGTACCTTTATAACAATACTGAAACCATAGACAGAATTCATAACAAAACGAAGAAATTCTGAGCACTTTCTCGAAAGAAGCTATGAAACCTTTTATAACTGAGAAATCTAGTTAAACTGGAACCATCTAGTCTAGTGAAGGTCAACCCTGAGATGAAAATTAAAATTAAAATTTTGTTTCATTAGCTCATTAGCTTGATTCAGTGAAATTAAATGCTGAAATGAAGTTCGGATTCTCGTTAAATTAATGTGGACGTTGAGTTGCGTTAACGTAAAACCATAAATGAAGTTGAAAATTTTGTTCCATTTTCAGAACGTCATCCAACTCCAATTGTGCGAGGCTTTACGATATCGCCCCTCGTATGAATTGTAATCTGTCTTCACGTATTTAAATTGCGAGCAAAACTGTGAAGTCTGCACAGCACAGGGGTCAGCAATCGCAAAATCTTTAATCGAGATAATAATTTTCGACTCGGAGTTGTATTGGAATTTTAAAAACTTTCCTCTATCAGTACACCGGAGCCGCCATGTTGACATCGAGTCTAGGAACAAGTCATGCATAAAATGTGCAAAAACTGAAAATATCGCATTGAAATTTTTTAGGGAATCCAAAGTTGTTGGGTAGAGTTACGTCGAGGAATGGAAGCAACGTGGCTCTGAATTAGATCACCGGTCAAAAATGAACAATTTTTTGAACTTCGATTAGGTTTCAGTGGATAATTCCATTGCCCGACTGAAACGTGGTGAGCTTTGCATGGAATGCTGCATTTTTTGTTAACGTGGCTGCATTTTACGGTGCGATGATATTGTACCCTGCATCACGACTGTCTACATATACACATGTATGTCAAAAAGTAATCAAACGAATCAAAGCTCCAAGGATACCCTCCAAATTTTTCCGTCATAGTCCCCTCGATACGAGAATTTGCTGCTGTACACGAGCGTCATTGCGCGGTGTCGAAGTATCGACCTCGGCAAAATGAGACGAGTTACCTGATTTTGAGATTGAAAACATTTCACTACCTGATATATATATCAATTTCGCAGAGAAGCGAAAATTTTGAAGTTTGAGAATGAGTACGGATTTCCACCAATAAAACTAGTGCATAAAGCACTTTATCAAAATGACCATCTTTTTAAGTGCGACTACTGCTTTGTTAATTCCTATTTATTCGTATGAAACGAGGTCGCTATATTTTTGACCCTCAGCGAGATGGAATTTAGAGAAATGCAGCCCATTTGTTCAACGAATTTACTTATTCATTTTAATGCTGTTCCGAATTTATTAAAAACGTACTCATCCAAACGTGTTCTTGAGAAGAAACTGAATGATGACGGTATTTTTAATGAGTTTTAATCTTTTGGTTTACCTCACTAACATTACGTTAGAGTTTTGGTTTAACCTTTTGGCTTACCTCACTAACGTTATGTTAAAGTTTTGGTTTAATCTTTTGGTTTACCTCACTAACGTTATGTTAGAGTTTTGTCCGCAATTAATGCCGCAGAAGTTAAGTGCAGCTTACAGGCTTCATAGCAATATCTCCGGACGGTTTTATAATTCACTGTAGAATATTGTGAATGTGCTGTAGAAAAAAAGCGTCCATAGTGTATACAGCGTACATAGAGTACAGTGTGCAAGTAAGGCAAGCAGTCGTATAAAGAAAATAAAAATGGAATTAAACAAAAATTGAAACAGAGAAATATGAGAAATTTTAGTTTCATTTTTCAATTGTTTATAGTGTCTTGTGATGCGGTACGCTAATCTGTATTACTTTTAATCAAATCGGAACGCATTGGTACGAGATGGAAGTCTGCAGCAGTTTTTGTAGGATAAATTTAGCATTTTTGGACCATCGTTTCGAACGTCATTGATAAAATTAAACCATACTGAAATAATTACGCACGTGAAATAACGATAAAATTAATATACCGCATTCATGTAACTGGACTTCACTCTCCATAGGGGTCTCAGCTGTCATCCCTAAACTCAAAGAAAAAGTATCGTCAGTTAAGTGCATTAAAGAGCATTCAACATCTGCATTGAAGAAAACAAGAAAGAAGAACTAAAAACGATTCAAGAAATTTTAAAAACGAATAATTACCTCAAGAATTTCACAAGGCCCACTCTGTCAAAAACTCGTCCCAGGACAACCAAGGGACCCAGCGACCGAAGTCGTAACACCGACAACCTCATCAGAGGTGCGTCAGCGTCCCGTACTAGACTGGGACTTCGGAAGGACATCACGTCTTCTGATGCCCTTCAATATTACTCTACTCAGCAAAGCAACCAGCATCCTAAAAGCAAACTTGTGTAAACTGAAGGACTAGAGGCAACCTTGTGAAATGAGCGAAATCGTTTATAGGCTAAATTGTGTAAATTGTGAGGCATGCTATATTGGAGATATTGCTCAAACTTTAAAAAGTAGGATTGATGAACACAGGGGAAACGTAGGAACTGGATATTGTATTTCCTTAGTGTAGTAATATTCCAGCTCCAACAATCACTCTTTCGCTTTCGATAGCGCAAGAGTTATACAAAAATTTGAAATTATTTGTCTCGAAAAATGATGGAAGCTTTTTATTCTGTAATCCCATTAAATAAAGCTATTAACAGACACATTGATGTGTCACATCAAAGTTTGACAACAGTTGAAAAATATTTCGCCTGAGCTCACCCGTCCTTGTTCCCAAAATTCTACTTCTAAATAACCCTAGTCAGGGAATAAATTTTATGATTTAATTATTTTCGGTATGTACGATAAGGGTTGCAATTACTTCAAACTGGTTTTTTGAAATACATGAACGAAATACATTTTATTTCGGCAAGGGTATATTTTGCCGAAAGCTCAGACCAAAAAATTTGTCTATGACCGAGTCCTTTGAAACTCTCGAAACTTTTACTTTATTAAATTGCGTCACAAAACATATCCGATTTTCTTTTACTTGGTCTTGTTCGCCGAGACGCTGTCTAACTTTAGCAAGACATTCACGTCTTATGAGTGAATTATCTGGACTTGATTTGTTTATGCCACCGTGGAAGGACTCCCTGATCACACGAGAATGTAATTTTGACTTCTGCACGAGCCATTAAACTTATAAGTTCGGAGAGAAAAGTTAGCCAAGTTACTGGACTTCGGAAGGTGCAATTTAAATTTCTTATATTCAGGTCAATACGGTTGAATGTGATTGAAAAAAATTGAAAGCAGTGTATCATCTATTGAAATTGCCAGAACATGCAAAAGTAAGTTTAGCGTATGACGTGAAAATACACCAAAAATTTACGAACGATGTGTTCTGAATGATTCAGAAAAACATAAAATCTATTATTAAAAATGGCAGAAATGGACGTGCATTTAAAAGGACGATTTCTGAGAAATTACTCGTTCTTAAAAGCGAAGAATACGAGAAGGATCTGTTTCATTTTTAATATTTCAAATTTATATACGCTGCAAAACTTTTTGGAATTAAATACAAGAGGCAGTGTGCCCAGCGAAGATGGTCCTTCTTATGAAGCAATCTAAGAATAACAATAATATAAAACCTCGCTGGACAACTCTCGCGAGGGTAGCGAAAAATAAACCTAAGAACGCTCAATGTGACATCGAAAGTCCTTGAAAACTTCCAATTAAAAGAGCAGGAAGGGTCTGACTTCAGAGAGGCTGTAGGACTCCAGTACTTTGTTTAACAATAATTATTTCTAACCGAAATCCCTGAAGAACCAAATTAAATTCATCTGCCGTTAAAAGCAAGGGCAGCGTCTTTTGGGCGGCTGTCCGTGGTCCTGGAGCCTTTTTAAGGGATAAAACGGGACAAAGAAGCCGCCAATTAAACTAAGCTTCAACAATTCTAGCGAGTTTCAAGGCAGTAAGATTGTCTTTTTATATTTCTCGTAACTGACTGGAACAAGTGAAGCTCTGCTTCCAATGTAAAATATGTTCTCGAATCCGATTGAATTAATCTTGAATTGAATATTTAATTTCTATGGGCTGGGATTAAAGCATTCGACAGCTGCGAAGCATGGGATCTGTTCTAGAGTAAATATTCATACAAAATGGACTATGTTATTCACAAAAACAATTTGTGTTTTCGACGGAGAGTTTCTGAATTCATCGTACAACGGACACTGTGCACTGTGTGATATTTTTTAAAGCATGTTGGGTAAAAAATTTCGTTTACATTGAAAATGATCACTTTCACCAGTTAATGTCAATGTGGAATCGTAGAATTTATGTAGGCTATTGCAGCAGCGCACAATGGCAAAAATTATTGCAGCAACCCTGATCTGCAACGATCAGAGCGGTGCGCACTCGTTCTACATATTCAAAGACTGCTCGCTGCTCGATTTGAATCATAAGAAAAATTAAAACATTTCAATCCTCATAATTGGCTCTACGGAACAGTTGATTACTGAAATGATTAGGGTGTTTTTTCAAGAGAATTGTAATCGTGAGCTCATGATTTAATTTTAACGACACGCGAGGATTTCTACTCTCAATTACGTCCCACGGCAACTGAATGATCAGCTTGTTGAAATATTTAGAACGGACAAAGCCTTTTATGGTAAGTACCAAACTATAATTACGAAAGCTTTCTTTCATTATCATTGTCATTAGATTATAGCAACAATGGCAGTCTTGCTATATTATGTTTCCATATGCATAAGACTTAGACTCATTCAGAGTCTCGCCAGGTTCGCTTGATCGAGTACCATCAATTGACTGGAATAAATAATGCCGTAGGAAAATGAAGTATAACACCAAGTTCGAAATTATCATTCCAAATGAAATTTAAGGTACTCTTTTGCCCATAAAACCCGGCTTCGAAGAAAATTTGATGCATTGAGAGGTAAAATGCAAACTTAGATTGCAGGACACGGTTTCCCCCGGCAGCAGCGTCTCGAACGCATTAGGCATGGCTCATAAATCTCAATTCTTGAGCTCGAACTGTCAAAGAAGAAGGGCTCGCTTTTTCTGCCTGATTAGGACGCGGAGCTGATCGCAGTTTCAGCAGGGGAATGATTTCTAAAGAGATTATTTCTTCTCCCAAGAACAGGTACCTTGCAGGACCGTGTGGCACGATGGTTTCAGGTTCTGGCAACCTTTCCAATGGTTTCAGGTTCTGGCAACCTTTCCAATGGTTTCAGGTTCCGACAACCTTTCCAATGGTTTCAGGTTCCGACAACCTTGAAGAAAATAATAGAAGATGAAATCACAGTTATTGTATAAGCATGGAATATGCTGTTGATGTAGTTTCAAGTACATATTAATATCCTAATGTTAGCTTTAAACTTTAAAATTTCGATACATGTACTGATATGATCGTGAATGTCAAAATTAATTATTGTTGTTAAGATTAATTGTACACTACACTTTAGTACATTTATAATACCTTGTACATTTAACAGAAATAAATTAGCGAAGGAGAATTGAGGACAGGGAGACGGTGTTACAAATTTTGAAGATTGAGTAAACCTAATACAGTTATAGAGCATCGAAGGATGATATGTTTCACATCCAACACTAATCATCAAATATTTACCGATGTTGACATGAAAGTATGCAAGTTACGCACCAATAACCGGTGCTACTGAGTCGATAATGATCCAGTAAGTATGAAGGTGATCGTGGGCGCAAAACAGAGCAAGTTCACTTACCATTCAATTGCAGACTTGAGGAAAGTCTGCTCGCACTTAGCGCTCCGCACAGTCGTGTGTTAATAATGGAGGCGTGTTTTTGGAGGGGGAAAGTGGACGAACTAATGGATAGAGATAAAATGTGCAACGTGAATAATGGAGGCGTGTATTGGAGCAGGAAAGTGGATGAACTAATGAATAGAGACAAAATGTGCAACGTGAATAATGGAGGCGTGTATTGGAGGAGGAAAGTGGACGAACTAATGGATAGAGACTAAATGTGCAACGTTTATGATTACGTGACGCTACTTCTAATGGACTTACTATGCAGAGATTGAAAGTGTTAGTCCACAATAGAATGTATTTCAAAAATGCTGGAAAGAAGTGTTGATCTCAAGATGACATTTTGTTGCTTTCAGGTTCCACTGACATTTGGATGCTGATGTTTGCGTTGTGATACCTAGCATACATGTTTGTATAAGCATATTTCTTATAATCTTCGAGTGACTGGTAAATTTTTAAATACAAAAGGAGGCAGTTTCACAGCAAAGCACCTGAGATTGAGAAAGCTTTCGTTCAGTCGGATGAACAGTAGCTCATTAAAACGTCGTTACTCCTGATCTGCTGTATGTCAGAAGGGTTGAATGGGCACCATGTATTTTATCTATATTATTGTATATCTTTACGGGGTGTCCTGAGTACTGTTTTTCTTTCTAAACGCGTATTGATTTTCGTGAAGTGGATTAGATTCATCGAGTGGGTTGAAAGCTGATTTGTTATTACATTTTTTAATAGTTTGAACGGATCTGGCAGTAGGCTAATTAACCTATAATTGGATGCTGAATTTTTGTCCCAGATTTCTGCAGAGGCTGGCTTGATCATGGAATGCTCCCACTGACCATGAAATTGATTGATGGCCATTGAAGTATTGATTTTATTTCACAGACGAGTAATTGGGGGAGTAGCTGTGAAGCTGTCTTTAATATATTAACGCTAATATTGTCATGTCCAAACGCTTTTATATTCTTTTTATATTGGTACTAACAAACGAACGATGATTATATTTTATTGGTATCGGTCAATTATTATCAGAGAGTAGCCTTTATTTGTGAGGTTCTATCAGGAGAAAAATCGTTTCTGTTCATCTAAATATAACAATTAGTTAGAAATACTTTTAACTCACGGAATGAATTTAACAGATTGCAAAATCGGACAAAAACGAAAATTCACATGTCATGTGTAGACACCATCGTAACAAAACAACATACGATTGATGAGGTTGAAAATTTTGTTTATTAGAATTTCTTTACCT
The DNA here is from genome assembly GCA_014899125.1 of Orchestia grillus. Taxonomy (NCBI): domain Eukaryota; kingdom Metazoa; phylum Arthropoda; class Malacostraca; order Amphipoda; family Talitridae; genus Orchestia; species Orchestia grillus. The sequence goes on from VOMN01103243.1 coordinate 12,062, forward strand.
TTTTAGGAATTGCTTTTGAGTTACACTTTCCCCTAAATTTCATGAGCCAACGCTCGTTCTAAAATATGTAATTCCTAATGGAAGGAGAATTCCAGGAACCTCGCCGTGGGCAGATGAAGCTCTTCGGCCAGTTACAAAACGGAGGCTTGAAGCTCCCGAATTCGCCCTCATGGAGCTCCAAAAATTACGTTAACTCCTGACTCGAATGCCGGGCTGGTTTGTATCAGACGTCGGATTTTCTGCCTTGTTTTTTGCGGCCGAGCTGCTCCCTCTGCAGTACATGGTGAGGGTGGGTGATG
>VOMN01103260.1:0-11875 GCA_014899125.1 Orchestia grillus
TAATGACCCCTCACAGGGGGAGGTAATATTACTACTCACGAGGTAATAACCCCTCACAGATGGGAGGTAATATTACTACTCACGAGGTAATGACTCCTCCTCGTCGTGCTGCCGCTCGAAGGTGAGCCTCCAGCGCTGCAGCTCCTCCACCTCCGCCGCCACGCCCCTCAGCTCCTCCAGCGCCTCCGTCAGCAGGTCCAGCCGCTCCTCCTGGCCCATGTTCTCCTCCTGCAGGAGGGGGGGGGAAGTTGTGTGTTGTGTATTGTGTGCTGTGTGATATGTGCTGTGTGGTGCGTGGTGTATGCTGTGCGTTGTGTTATATGTGTTGTGTGCCGTGTGTTGTGTGTTATGTGTTGTGCGTTGTGTCCTGTGTGTTGCGTGCTGTGTGGTGCGTGGTGTGTGCTGTGTGTATACTGCTGTGTCGTACAGCGTGTGTTGTACACATGTACACGTGATAGAGTATGCTTGTGTTATACGCTGCGTGGGTACCTTATACTGCGTAGGTGCTACTTCTTTTAGAGGATTTTATTCTTTCAAAAAGTGGCGAGACCCTCTCACAAAAGGCACCTACGAGGCACTCCTCCATGACGTAAAAAATTCATTGAGGTAAAACTAATGCAATTCAAAAGCGATGGTAGCCCCAGAGCTGCCATGCCCTGTCAGCTGCAGCACTGGCATCATTGGCAGCAGCCACTGTAGCTGAACACCAGTACACCAGTAGAAAACTTAGCCAGTACATCATTAAATTACTTGATCAGTGCACCAGTAGGTCATGTAACCAGTACACGAGTAGACCATGTAACCAGTAAACCAGTAGTAGGCCAAATGACCGGTAGATCACGTCACCAGTAGACCAGCACACCAGTAGATCACTTGATCAACAAATCAGTACACCAGTGGATCACGTGACCAGTAGACCAGTACACCAGTAGATCACGTGCTAGTAGACCAGGTGAAGTGGACACCTATCATGTCTACCACTCGAGACCTCTAGTGGCGAGCTCTGGCCATTGACCTCCCGCCGCAGCTGATAGTACATCCTTGGAACGTTATCTCGACAGAGTGTCACCTCAAACGCTCTGGTCGTGTGTGTATGCACTACCTAGTCTAACTTCGGGTCCTGGGCATCTATAATCCACATATACTTTAATAGGAGCCACGTCCGTCTGACGCATTCAGAAATTAAACATTGAGGAAATTCCCGGGTCCAAATTCCCGGGTCCGTATTCCTTATCTGCGAGACTGGGTCAGAGAAGGCAGTCCGTATCAGGGATATGGAAAATAACATTATTACGCATGAGATTTACCGCAAGTAAGAGGGCATTTTAAGAAATTTACATGATTTGTCCCATTCATTTTGGACGGGTGTGTCCACTAGTTACCATCAATTTTGGCTGCCCAAGCGCCGATATCACCGTCGAGTAGTTGATAATTACCGACGAGGAGCCGAAAGATTTAGACTGTACGAATCGGTGTTGGCTCAACAGAACACCGTGTGAAACCCACATCCCCAAAACCAACACAAAAATCGTTCAAGAGTTTCAACGATGGAAATTCAGAAATGCGAGAGCTTGCACAGCTACGTCCTCTGTGACATCTTTTTAACGACTCCGGCGTTGTTGAGGAGGTCCCGGCTTCGATCCCGCGCCCTCACTAAAGCTGAAGTTAATGTGGTTTCGAAAGATTTCTCTTAGGGAAGGAAGATTACAACTCCTTACTCCTATCAGTAATTTTAAAGCATCAAAATGCCAATATGTGTCAATGTCATCTTGATTAGATTACAATGTCATTCTTTTTACCTGTTTCCTTTTTAGATCCGAACCTCCGAACTCTAATGGGAAATAAAAATGCACAAGCACTTACCTTGATCATCTCCATCATTCCCTCGAGTTTAGAATCAGACGTGATCATATCCTTCAAGGCGTTCTCTACGAAATTCATCCGACCGTGCAGCTCCTGCTTCTCATTTTTTTCCATGAGGGCATCGAAAATTCTCCAAAGAGCTCTGGTGATGAGTCGATGCCCTTCAGAGACCCTTGGACTTGAACGACCTCGTCGACTAGCTGCCAGGTTTCCATTAAGTTTGTCGCGCCGGACTTCTGCATCTCTGCTGAGACCGGCGGGGTCGACCACGAGATGGCGAAGTTGTGGTCGGCCAGTTTTGATTCCTCGGTTGCCTGCTCCAACCGCCAGGGCTTTGGATGGTCCCTCTGGGTGCTGGTTGGGTTCAAGAGACAGATTTTCTTCCCCATGAGCTCCAGGCACGTAACCGTACGCGTCTGAGTTCGGTGCTATCTGATTGTCTCCATGCACTGTGTTGATGTGCGGGTCTTCCAAAGAATTAGGGACATCTTGATGATGACCGATGAAATTCGCCGAGCTGCCAAGAGGCACGTTATCGTTTCCCCCTGCTTGGTGGAAGGTGTCTACGTCGCTAGGGTGATGGAAACCAAGGTCTTGGAGATGGCTTCCGTCTTGGACAATGACACCTGGTTCAGACTTTAACATGCTGGGACCAATGTTCGGCGGCTGCGCCACTAAGGGGTTACCTACGTAATGCGAATGTGGGTGTACCAGTTGCGGCTGGGGTTGCGGCTGGGGTTGAAGATAATTGAAAGAAGCTTGGGGCTTGGATTGTCCAGCGATTCTAAGAAAAGGAGGCGAATATGGGCTGATATCCGCAGCTTCTGCGGAGGCTGAACGGCAGAGTGCCATAACAGAAATCAACACTAGGTGCCACATCTTGGCACTTGTCTTTGAACTTCCGTAGTATTGAATCGCCGTCTATACGTAAACTACACCAAATAATGTAATTAGATTATTCGCTAGCACAAAACATGTAACGTGTTTTGATAAAAAAAAGTGAGCCAGTTAAAGAAGACACAACAACGTTTTTTTGTTTTCATTCAAGCACGTGACCAATGCTCAAGTTTATTGCACTATCTATGTTAAAATAACCCTATATTTTCCGTTGGTAAAGTAGCAAATGAAACTGTAATAACAAAAGGTCTTCAGCAATTTTTATGCAGTAATTTTCAGCTCTGCCAACCACACACACGTCACATGCCTTCATGTGTCACTACCACATGAATATCAATGGCTCTAAGCCCTCTACCAGCGCGTGGTAGGCAGGAACTGAACCCCTATCTCAACTAACACGAGTTAAAACCACTTCTCCAATAATTTCTCACGTGGACTGATCTTGGTCCTGATGCGAGAGCTGTTGATCGAGCCACCTCAACGTCTGGAAAGGCTCAGCACCTGCAGAGGTTTGAGAGGTAGACGCGGTATCGACTTTCATTTGATAATCATGTCGAGAGTCCTCCAAGTCAACGAGGGAGGACGATGATAGATAGGAGGCTTCTTTGACCAATTGCATCACAACAATTACACACATTATTTCGAGTTCTAATAACCGTTAATCTTCGATTGTCGCGGCTGTGTTTGTTATCAACACCAATCAGAAGGGGTGCACGGGAGAGATGTTTATCTTGGAGTGGCGTATCCATTTAGTGATCCCAATTAAATGTACTCGTCATATAGTTCCCAATTCGATTTGCTTCTAATACACAGGGAAAATACATGCTTACACTATCAAAGCGAGCTCCGTGGACCGAAAATTAGTCACTTATTGTTTTTCGAGTTTCAGTGTATTGGTTTCCGAGCTCCTTCGGTGGATGACAACCACCGCATGCATCGGGCTAGAACTGCAATTAATTAATACGACAGACACCCAGGATATGTCATAGGTATTTAGATATTTAGATTGGGCAGCTAAGCCTCCAGAGATGAACCCAGCACAAAATTGGTGAGACTACGTAGAAAGACAAGTTAGACGTTAGTTCGATCTTAACCGACTAGGGTTTGTATCTGGTCCATACTGGAAAAGAAAATCTGCAGTGAACCTCGCACGTCACTTGACGCAATTGGGGCAAAACTGTGGAGGGAATGGACTGCCATCAGCCTGCACTCAAGCACGTTTGGGCCGAGGCCGAACTTCAAAGCATACCGAAAAAATCAATGTTTTTTGCTCCTGAAGAATGTGGGTGTAATTTTCATTTCGTTATGGCTCAAGTATCCTCCTACATATACGTCCAAACGCTCTCTCCATCTCGTGTATCCACTACAAACAACAAATAATCCTTTGACCTTGTGTATCCACCCCCAACACTCCCCTGACATCACCTATCCACCACCAACACTCCCCTGACATCACCTATCCACCACCAACAATACCTTGACAACACTGGGCAATCTTGTGATCAGAGAGAGATATATTATCATCATTGCACTTTAGAATCGTCACGTGCATGTTGTCTGCATATGTGTAGTAGTCGTCAAGCTACACGTCAGATGAATACCACATACCCAACATGCCTTTACACTCCTTAAGTACATCGCAGAACACCACGTGATTCGTGTGAAGTGAAGCAGTTGAGATGCTCTTTGCCGTCACCACTTCCGACACCACTTCTGAACCAGAGTTAAATGCATGGAAATACCAGATCCGAGAAATTATTTCATTTGGCTCTCATTCCTCACCCACTCTTCTTAAAGTGTTCCATGGCGTACTGCTAGCGTGATGGCCTCGTAAGAGAAAGGATTCGGGTTCAAATCCTGGCTGAATCAGTCGAGGCATTTTCACTTAACCAAAGAGTACTTCCTTGGAAAAGGAAGCTTAAGCCACACCTTCCTCACATCCCTCACCACGCCCGTAGTTGTGAGGCATTGAAAACCCAACGGTAAAACGTGTTGGAATTGATAACGTTTCTTTTTTAAAGAGCTCAAATTAGTTTTAAATGAAACCCCATTAAATTTCCTATGAATGGTACGAAAATATATTTATTTTTAAACTGAAAACGAATAAGAAAAGGGTGCCTCAATAACGTTTCTGAACCACTCTGTTTTTAGCGAAATTTTAACGAATCACCCACACTGAACTAGATCTCATTTCTTACTTATCGAAGCTAGAGACTTTAAATTACTTGCAAATCGTAGCTTATTAAATTTCATTGCATAAATTGATTAACACAAAAGTTTTTATTTAGATTAAAAAGGGAGAAATCAGGTCCTATATGACAACGTAGTTTTTTTTACATTTTCATCAATGTTTTGCGTTAAACCAAATTTCATTTTTCACGTATTAAAAATAAAGACTTTAAATTACTTGCAAATTGTAGCTTATTAAAAATTTTTTTAAAACAATAAACAAAATAAATTTTTCACTTAGATAAAAAAGGGATAAACTAACCAGAAAACTAGATCATCTATGACTACATACTTTTTCTTATATTGATATCAGTGTCCAAAAAAATGGAAACCAAATTACCACTATGTTCTGAGACAGAGATATCAAGACTACAGAGATATCATGGACTTACCTTCTATGAACTATACTCACATGAGTATTCCTTTATTATTTTTTTTGATAGAGACATGGAACCTAAAAGTTTGACATGTCCTACCTAGTCAGCGGAATACTTTTAAATATTAAACTTAACAAGCTACTGTGACACATAACCTACGAGCTTAGTTAGACAGACTTAAAACTGCACCGTCTGAATAATTGAAATAGGGACATAATTTCTCCTCTCAGTTCCAGTGATTCATAGCGGGTGTGAATGTGTCGCATAAACCGGTCTTCGGTAGATTCCTGGGTACCTCATGTTCCCCACTCCCGGAATGGAAATTGCGTTGAATTATATTACTATGTATGATAAAAAATATTAGGATCAAATAAACTTTTGGTTTAGAAGATAGCATTGATTTTATTTTTTTTTGGAATACCTGCAATTACAATTTCTTGCTTATTTTTATGCATCATTATTTTGTATTTTCCTACTTTTAATTTAGTTCCCATTAAAAAGTATCAGAAAAGATAGAATTATTTAAAAACACTGTATTTGAGAGTAATTTGATATTTCATGTATGTTTTGCTGGTATTTTTGATACTGGTTATTCATGATGTGGCTATTGTTATGCAATTCCGTGCAGTTGGCAGCTCTGAACTGTCTGATGGTATCCTTGGACCAAATTGTGAATGTGTGGAAAGCTCATCATCTGTTTCTTTAGTTGGCGATCGCGTCAAGTTAGTAAAAGAAGTTCATGACTTAAGCCGAGTTATTTTGTTGGATGGTTAAGAGTTGCCAAGATGTTGAACATGTGGAAAGTGCGGGAGATCACTGAGAAAGTGTAAGTAACGAAGCCTAACCAAAAATTGTATGAAAATTGTTATCCCTGACTCAATTAAAAAAATTTATTATATTAAGCCGATGTCTCAGAGACGATTCAGTATGAAATTTAATGCGACGGTTGCATAAGTATTACATAAGTCCATGGATACATTTCTGAGTTGGGTAAGCTGATTTGCCTGTTATAATGGAAGATAATATTGAAGATCTAAAACAAAAAAATAAGTTGTAATAGTAATATGTAGTCTAGGCCGCAAGTCAAATATAGCTCATAATTTACTAATGCAGTGATAATTTTTCCTGGAGATAGTGGATAAGATCTTGTACTTGAAGGCCATAATATTTTTCTTGAAGAACAATGTAAATTTGTAAAATGTGTAACCAAAATCTCATCAAAAATTCATTGGCTTTACCCTAAAACCTTCCAGTGCTGTATTATTGGAAAGCTTATTAATTTGATTTATTTCCCTGTTTACTTTACAGTGTTGTTCTGTACTGAACCAATACAGTGTGGGCCTGGTTGAAACTTTACATTGTATGATTAATCTTGTATTGTCATCTGACAAGTCTGGCTCCTAATTGGTGAATGTCACAAATGTGTATTTGAGCTGGAAAGAGTTTGCTACATTTGTGTGCATTTTTAGGAGATGAGTAATCCTTTAACCAATTACAAGAAAGTTGTTTGACATCATTTTATTATCCCTCAAATGATAAGATAAGCACATCCTCAAAGCAAGAGATGAAACTGGATTTATCAAGTACAACTGGTCATAAAGAGCTAAATTTTGGAAGTGAAATTTGTCAGGAATAATTTTAGTATTCCCAGTTAAAGTGAATTGAGGGTTAATATTGATTAACAGTGGCCAACTGAGTAGAGCATCCTCCTCATTGTACAGCTTACATTTTAATGTCATTGAATTTAAATTTTTTTTGAGTGGTGAAAACTTATTTTTAAAGGGCTAATGACAAGGAAAATTATGAAAAATTAGTAAATAATGTACAACTTATGCCTTGCTTCTGTGCTTCCTCTCCATTGCATTAGGTTAGATTGGTTTAGTTTGGATTTTTCAGTTAATTTGACAACATAACATTACAATCCCAGTACTCAGAAATTAATTTGTAAAATGTCACAAATTTTTGTTGAGGTCATGTCATTAAGCTCTATTGGTATGAGAATGGTTGAAATATTTTTAAATTATTTTTTTCTTTATATTTAAACCATTTGAAAATAGATATTTGCCACTCAGAAAAAAAATTCTAATCCAATGACACCAAAATCATGAGATGTATGAAAATAAGATGTATCTGTATCAAAATCAAGGCTGTAAGATGAATAGGATGTTTTATGCAAATGACAACAGCAGAGTAAATATTTACAAATTTATTTTCTTGGTATATTTTCTTAACCTATTCTCTGATTGATTGCTCACTGTTCATTATAAAATTCCACATGGGCATTCAAGTTGGCAATAGTGATAGGCTAACTATGAAAGCCTATCTGGTTGCTTTGAGTTATAGAATTTGAAATTTTATCTTTGAATTGCATTTCAGTGCCTAATGAATAATGGATGTTGTGCATTGAAGAACTGTAGACATGTAGTCAAGTTTTAATAATAATCTTTGTGAATTTGTGGACTAACTTTTTTTGAAACTTGTCCTATGAATAAAAAATTACAGTGTCACAAACAATTACACTCTGGTACTGTTGTCTTTTAGGACAATTGAGTTTATATATCCTCCTGAGACTCAGGGTTTAATTTAGAACTGATTTTTAGTTTCTACTTAAGGGCATAGAATAGGCCATAGGCAATAAGGTTAGTTTAGTTAGGCTTGTCAATTCTATGCTATAGGGACTATCATCCATAGGGGGACACTGTTAGGTTACCTCAGCTGTAGATATTCCTTTAGGACTTCTTTCATGCCCACTTTGCTTCTTTCTATTTTCATGCCTTCTTTTCTAATGATTCTTCATCTTTTCTTCCCCTTCCTCCTTAACGTGCTGTTTCTATGCAGAGGGATTATTGTGTGGGGACACACCTTGCGCATAGATTCCCTATTCTCCTTAGTCAGTACTAAATGGTCTCTTCTCATTTAGTGCGCAATAGTCCAAGTTACCAAAGCACTGATATCCTCACTACTGCAACTACTGATTATTTGTTTATTGTAAGATTTAAAAAAATGAGCCCAGAAATGACTATTAACAGTTCATTGTAGGCCCTGATGTCTCCAGTAAGCAACAAACCTCTCTTTCTCTCAATCATTAGACACAAAAATGCAAGTCCTTTGACATAAGCTTAGTTGCTAGAATTAAACCCTGGCCAAGTTGCAATGGAAGCCTAATTTATTCTTGGTTTGTAGTGAGATATTCTAGACCCTTTAAATACTGAGAAAGTACCATCAACACTTAATTGTAGGCTTGGGAGTTTCAAATGAGCATCCAACCTGGCTATTTTTATATTCATTAGACACAAAAATGTGAGCCCTTTGACTTGGGCTTATTTGAACCCTTTGACTTGGGCTCATTTGAGCCCGTTGACTCAGGCTCATCTGAGTCCGTTGACTTGGGCTCATTTGAGCCCGTTGACTCGGGCTCATTAGAGCCCGTTGACTCAGGCTCATTTGAGCCCGTTGACTTGGGCTCAGTTGCTGAAATTCTGCCGTGCTCTCCTGCAGGACCAACATGGTGATGAACTACACAGAGATTGAGGCCAAGGTGCGGGAGGCCACCAATGACGAGGCCTGGGGCCCGACAGGTGAGTGCTGCATGCAAGAGCTGTACGAAGTGTCGTCTTGAGTCTGTGTAGCGAGGTTTGCAGTGCATCTAGTCATTTCTACAGATTTATGTATTCATTTATTTCAAAGGGAGTCTACTTTAATTGTGTATATGGTAAGTTCCACCATTTATGGATCTAATCAGAAACATTTGATGTGGAATCCTGTTTGATACCAACCATCCTTAGAGGAAGGTGTTCTCAAGACCCTTTTTTTATTGTTAATGTAGCACTTCTTACTCTTCTAGTCCACTGTTGTATCAACTAATTTCTCTGCCATCTTTAGTATTATTTTCCTAAACCCCCCACAACAGGAGAGAAATCCATGATGTAGAAAGAGACACTGTCTTATTTGATCATAATTAACTTTGTTCATTTGACAATTTCAAAAAACTGACTTTTATGTTGCCCAGAAACTATTATGAACAGTTAATTGCAGGCATAGAGTGAGTAACCAACCTCCCTTCTGCTCATTCATTGAGGACAAAAATGGGAGCCCTTGGCTATGGCTGAGTGTTTAAAATTATGTCCTGCCTGAATGGGTTCCCCTCACTTCAGCAATTCCTGTTGTTACTTGGTGGAATTTTGCCCTTTGCAGGGGGCTCTGATACACAGCATCCACAATGGCTGGTTGATATCTATGCCTGGGTTCTCTCTCAGGAGGCATTGGATAAGCAATAGGGTTAGGTTGGTTAGTTTTGTTAAGTTTGTCTATTGTATGCCATTAGGACTGATGTCTTCAAGAGGTCAATGTAGGATTACCTCAGCTATAGAAAGCCCCTTTGGGACTTGTATCTTTCATTCCCACTTTGCTTCTTTTCATTTTCATGACATCTTTGCTGATTAATTTTCATCTTTTCTTCTTTTTCCACCTTAACTTCCTGTTTCTCTGTGCTTGGAATCTTGAGTGGAATCACCCATGCAGAGAGGCCACATTTTTCAAAGTCAATACCAAATGCTCCGGTCTTTTTGCTCTTTGCATCCTATTTCATGTGGATAGGGAGCTCCAAACTAACAAATAATCTAATTTGTGCTTTAGTTTTGTCCCATTTACCAAAGCCACTCTAATTTGTGCTTTAGTTTTGTCCCATTTACCAAAGCCACCCTAATTTGTGCTTCAGTTTTATCCCATTTACCAAAGCCACCGTTGTGCCACAGGGCCCCAGATGCAGGAGCTCGCCCAGGCCACATTCCACTACGAGCAGTTCCCGGAGGTGATGGGCATGCTGTGGAAGCGCATGCTGCACGAAAACAGAACCGCCTGGAGGAGAACCTACAAGTCGCTCCTGCTGCTGGCGTACCTGGTGCGCAACGGCTCCGAGTGGGTCGTGACCACAGCCCGAGAGCACATCTACGACTTGCGGGCCCTTGAGAACTACAAGTACATAGACGAGCTGGGCCGGGACCAAGGCAACAACGTTCGCATGAAGGCCAAGGACATGATCGACTTCATACAAGACGACACGAGACTCAGAGAAGAGAGGAAGAAGGCCAAGAAGAACCGCGACAAGTACATAGGCATGTCACAGGAATCATTTGGCTTGAGAAGCGGAGGAGGGGGAGGAGGATTTGGGGGGAAAATGTCCATGGATTACGACTGGGGTGGTGGTGGTGGGGGCCCGAGTGGAAAGTCCAGGTTCCAGGACTCCCCCAGCAACAGGTGAGGCTTGGGTGATGTTGTATTGTATTTTGTGTGCTGAGAAAAGTGTGAGGGGAATTTTTAGTTGTGTTTTGTGTGCTGAGAGTAGTGTCTGNTTTTAGTTGTGTTTTGTGTGCTGAGAATAGTGTCTGGGGAATTTTTTCTCTCTTGCACATGTTCTACTAAAATTTGAATACTTACAACTGCCACTAACTCTAAATAAGAACTCATACAAAAATGATTCAATGATTTGTGGGCAGTCTGCGCCTTTTTAAATTTGACTTGGAATAAATCCATTTCAAATGAAAGTCGATCCATTTCAAATTGAAATAAATCAATTTTAAATTAAAGTGAATCCATTTCAAATGAAAGTAAGTCAAGTTCAGAATACAATAATTCAATTTAAATGGTACAGTTTACCCTCAAAATTCAGAGGGTTGCGTGAGTGTGAATCTGAATGTGAGAATAGAAGTGCAAGAGCCCTTCAATTCTCACGTGAGAAGTGCACTAACACAGTGCCCTTCTTGGGGTGCATACCTGAACACTGGTGCGGTTGCTACCTCCCAAACAAGTAATTCTGTCAGTCATTTGGCATGACATTGCGACCGTAGATGCTCCCGCAGTCCAAGGCGTGTGGTGTGGTGGGGAGTGTTGTCAAATGAGGAGGGTGTGGCTGAAGATGGGAAAAATGATAATTTGAAGCAAAGTAAAATGGAGTGAGATGCAGTCAAGGAAAATGAAATAAAGCCAAGTGAAATGAAATGAAGCCAAGCAGAATGAATTGAAGCTAAATGAAGTGAAATGAAATGAGGTACAGCAAAATGAAGCCAATTAAAATAACATGTAATAAAATGAAATAAAAAGAAGCAAAATGAAGTAAAACAAAACGAAATGAGATATACCAGAAAAAAAAACGAGGGAAATGTGATGCACCTAAGTAAAATGAAGTACAGGAAAATGGAAAGAAATGGCTCACCAAGCCTAAGGTCCCATATTTGCCTTCCTTGGGGGGTGCAGCCAGTGATGAATGCATGAGCTTGTCAGTTGTGTGAAGGATGAGTTCCTGTTTCTTATTTTATTATATTTATTTCATGGTTGTGTGACTCCTGTTTTTTTTTACCGCATGCGATTGTTGAAGATTTTTATGTTTTACCTTACCTTGGCTTCCTCTTCTATACCCCAAGTCCCAATCTTTCTCTTTCAACTCGAGTTAAACTTTATTTCTTTTTTGCCTGGTGAAAGACTTCTTTTATCCCGACATTAGCCCCTCCCAT
>VOMN01103269.1:0-13711 GCA_014899125.1 Orchestia grillus
ATTAATCCCGGTCCCGGTTAAAAACCTCATCCCGGTCGATCAATATCTTGAAGACATCTTAGTCTGGTCTAAAATTGCTGGGCGTTGAAGGTTGACAAGCTCAACTACGTATAAGAACTTAAAAAATCTCAAAAATACTTAAAAGAGTGTATTATTCTCATTTTTGACCAGCATATTTCTTGGTTAACAGAAACAGGCACTTGTAAAAAGTGTATGCAAGAATAAAGGTAAAGAAATTAATCGAAATTTTCGACATCAAAAGAAAATTCTATGATAAAAGACTACCGCTTTGTTAAAACCTTGAGGGTATAAGACGAATAAATATTATATAAATAAATAATCCTCTGATGAGATCTACCAATCACTTTATTTGTTAAAATAATTACCTAAAATATAATCAAGAATGCACAAACTTAAAATTCAACGCTTGAATTTTCTAACAAATTGTAGGCACACAGCAAAGAAATGTACATGACAATGTTTAACAGCAATTTTGCTTCTGCTATATTCCAGGTCTATCATTAACTACAGTAAATGTGAATAAGGTGAGTAAATCCATAAGCACACGTATAACAGTCCACCGAGTGAAATAAATATCGAAAAATAATGATACTCACAAGATTGTGATGAACTGGGAAGCTGAACAGGTATTCTTGTTCAAGAGCTTGAACGTATCTTCGATCAGTGTTGGCAGTATGGCCGTACTGACCATACCAGTCATACGTTTGTACTGGTGTTGATTCTTCGTTGAACCAGCCGGGTCTCTCCCATCCATGCCGCTCTTGGAAAACACAACCAGCACTTTCCAGAACCTAAAATAGCAATACGTTCAAATTGAATAATTACATCGCTCAAAGGTTCTGTTAAAAATTATACGAAAACACATAAATCCAACTTCTTGTTGCATGGATAAAAGCAGGTGCCAATTAGTCGTAAGCGCAAAAATACTCACATCATGAAGGGGAGATTTTCTTTTGCCCCTTCCTGCGAGGGGTTCATCATGAGGGAAAACAGCGCTGTAGTTTTTGGCGTAGGCTTCGTGCGAACGCTCCGTGACCCACTGTTTATCTTTGAGCAGCGGAGTATGGAATCTCCTGATATCGTAATTAAACATGGGGAACTCGGGACGCCCATTCACGATCCACTTTGCGATCTGCTCCCCACAGCCTGCGCCTAACATCATGCCGGCACTGTTGAAGCCGCAGCAGTGGAAAAAGCCTTCAACGGCGGGGTCTTCTCCTGTAAAATTCATTGATTTACTTCCATCGATTTGTACTCATAAATTCCTCGAAGAATCTTCGCACGGAGGAAAACATGCACGAAAAACAATACAGAAATAAACATCTGCGAAAGGCTAAAGTTTGAAATGTATACATTCACAGTCAAAAGAATTTTTTTAGGAAAATCTATGGTAAGTTTAGGTATTTAAAAACAAGGGACGCTAAGATATTTGATTAAAGGTTAACTGCCGACTTGGATCAACAGTCAAGCCACTGCGTAGCCGACCGTCAAAGAGCGTCATTGTTTAAGTAAATACCTTTAGAATAAAAGTGGTTGCATAATTTCAATCATTTGCAAATGACCTTAAAATAAAAGTGGTGGGGTAATTCCGATCATTTTCCTCCCTCACCAACGATAGCCTTGTGATCAGGAGTGAACGACTCAGATTCGTAAACTGTGAATATAATTGCTGTCAACATCGTTAGAATGAAACAGCGGTCGCCTAATTTAAATCATTTCACTCACCCATGATAGCCTTGTGATCAGGAGTGAACGACTCAGGTCCGCAAACTGTAGACTTGATTCCTGTCTCTTGCAGGGCTGGAAGACGTTTGATGTGCGCTTGCATTAAAGGATCGAAGACTTCATAGTCCAGGTCGTATAATCCGAAAGCAAAATTAACGTCTATCTGCAATAAAGACGCACCCAACAAATGTGAATTTCACCGGACACTATGACCTTAAAATAAAATGATAACTCATTTTTCAACCAAATTCGAATCTCGATCTGTCAAACCCCCAAAAATGAGTCAACTTTTAGGAGCACCGCTAAACTAAATCAAAATTTAAACAATATCACATTGCCTATGAGTAAATTTTTAATTTAGGACCCTCATCAAGACATCTCAGAGCTCCCAAAAAACAGTTTACGCGTGCCAGACAGCAGCACAATGGATGTAATAACCCCGCGAGAGCTGACTCATCATTTACCTTGGGAATGGGTATAGGGTTGTTTTCGTACCCTCCGATGGAGAGGGCATCGCCTTGCAACCGAAAGTACGTGGAAGAGTCGTAGTCACGGACATTGGGCATGTTCTGAATGCCAGGAATTTTCTCAGTCACCACGTACGCATGTTTTTTGGCTACCAAAGGGACGCTGAGGCCTACTTTCGATGCCACCGAGTTTGCCCACACTCCAGTAGCGTTGATGACGCAGTTGGTCTTGATGACGCCTCGAGAAGTCTTCACTTCGGAGACTTTCCTCCCTCCCATCAACGCGTTGGTCGTTTTGATGTCCATTAAGTGACAGTTTTCTAAAACTTTGGCTCCCAATTTTTTCGGTACTCTCGTTAACGCATCGCACAAGCCTGCTGGATCTACGGTGCCTGTAAGAGATGAGAAATATTTATAAAAACTTCTAAGCCTTCTCCCGGTCACAGGCCTCAAATCAAGTTATACTTCCAATTAACACCCCCTCGATGCGGCACAAACCATTAGCTAGTACATTTTTAGTCACGTAATTTGAAGGAAAATGTTCAGAGTTAACTTATAGGGATGTCATTCACACGGACGTCATTTTGAGAACTTATCAATGTACGTACAATATAATACAGTTCTAGGAGCACCTTCATTACTACGAATCCTACAAAAACGTCGTTTCATTTTCAAAATATTACTTCCAAATGCTGTGTACATACTTCAATTTCAGGAGCAATACACGTGTACACATACATTTTTATTTAAGCAATTACATAGAAAAAGGTGGTTTATACAAGGAAACTTGGCCAACAATGAATTAATACAAAATACATAGCATGACTGATCACAAACACACACAGGGAAAGACCTAGTTATTTTGCACTATTCACACAAGCACTTAAGTGATACAGATCCCTTTCATTATTAATTTTAGCGACATAAATCCTCGCACAATTCGTTCAATTTTACAGTAATAAATGGCCGCAAAATTCAACCTTCGAGTTCAGAATAAAGTAGAATTACCGCAACCAGGGCAGTACACCGAGCCGTACAGATCATCAACGTTCATCAAGGGATAGAGCTTCTTTGTCTCCGTAGGGTCCAGAGGGAAGGATTCTATTCCCAGCGCCCGTCCGAGGGTAGTCATTCGTTTGAGCTCCTCGAACCTGGTCTGTAAAGTACGAGCTTTTCATGCAGCTGTTTAAGACTTGAGGTCATGAGACACAGTAACGAATTAAGGATTGAAATTTAGTACAAACATGAAGAGTTTTACCAGGCTGAATAGGTCAAGGCTCATGATTGGATGGAATTTTCAAAGGCCGATACACTAAAACCTAGCATGATTGAATAGATGACTTCGAGTCAACTTACGAGACCAATTGGTTCTAATGAAGATGAATCGCTACACAAAATATTCAAACAAATAGCTACTGAAGGTCTATCTGTCCTAAACACAACTTTAGCTTCTTGATACTAACCCTTGAAATCCTAACTAAGCCTATCACAGAGTGTCAGTGACAAATTCGTATCCCACTATTTGTGAAATGATAGCCCAAAGTTTGAGGTATGCCTGTAGTACTGAAAGGGTAAAATCCATGGCCAACGTCACTGAAACTTCGAAATTCGTCATATTTCCGCCGTGGTGATCAGACACGTACACAACTGTTCAAATATGCATTGTATGTAAAGTACAGGGTGGTTTAAAAATCATTATATCATAAGTAGCACAATTGGTGCAGAGTATATTCAGTGTATCAGTGCTACCGTCGTGGGTGAGGGTACCTTACTTATGGCCCAGCCTGTACATCGTCAAGGTTTTCAAGATGCAAGTCAGACGTATGAAATATCTTTAAGAAGAGTAGTTCATGAATGAAAAATCAATTAAATTCAGAGTACACATTGAAATTAAGTCAATCTACTACGAAGTCATGTATCAAGCACGAGCATCATATAATGCACCTGGATACCTTGATGCATCTTAAGCATCACGGGATGTACCTTGACACATATTGTTCATTCAAGTATCTTCGTCTTCTGACTTGAGTTCTTTGCTGTAATTTCATGCGCAACTTCCAGTCGTAAACACGATATATTTTAAACAAAATTTACGCTACCCTGACAGGCGGTTATTACCGATCATATGGAGTCTCCTCAGCAAGCACGTCGCTTTCGTAATATTCAGTTTTCCAGATGAATATCAGCCAGCTCTACAGCACATGTCGTTCGACCGTGTCATTACAGTTATAAAACAACACAAGAACATTTTAAATCAACATAGCAACATTTTCTCTCTAGCTTAACCTACCTTTAATATGAAAAATAACCGATACTCACATCCCGGTAAACTAGGTTTTACAAAGCTACTTATGTATATTGGACATTTGACTCAAATTATCAAACCTTGTTTGAGGCCAACAAGAGGCCTCCATTGTTGATCCAGCCTGGATTCACTCCCGTTTCCTCTTCCAGGCCTTGGAGGACCCGCAAGGTTCGGCTCAAGATTAAAGTCTCGGTATCAGACGGGCGGAGGTCCCACACGAGCCCTGCAGTGTGCCAGGTTGTTCCTGCACAAAAAGTGTTGTCAGGATCAGTACACAGAGGCAACAACACAGAGGTAACAGTGCTTGTGAGGTAAAAACAAAATAAAAACAGTTGAGCAAAAACTTCTCTATAAAATGTTGTAACGTTTTTATTGAAGTTGCCTTGTTAGCACAATTTTCCTGCAATGTAAGAACAATAAGTCATCTACAGCAATACTACTCGTAGAAGGTTCACCAAATTTTTGTGTGTGAACCCACTTTCACAGGCGTGTATTGGAATATGAATACATTGCACCTCGATGGCTCTTTATATGACAGGTACAGAGCAAAAGATACTGTGAACAAAGCTCATTAAAATTGCACTGAAGAGCACAAGCTAAGGAAATCATTTGAATAGTCTAGAATCATACACTATTGGAATTATATTATATTATAAAGTGGGTATAATCCTACACTACAGTACTTAAAAGTAGACAAAGAAATTTTACATATTACTAAACGTTATTTCAACAGTGATCAGTTTAAACATAATAACGCAGAGTTAAATTTTTTAGCGTACCCGAGCATGACGATATGCATTCAGAGCTTCGCATACGGCAACGGCATGTTCACTTGAATTAAGATTTCTACATCATCCAGAACCTCAACTAATTATGATATAAAGCTTAGCAGTTCCTACACGTAACATTGTCCGTGCATAACTTCATCGAGTGGTACTTAAACACAAAGTTCAAAATGTACGTCCAGTACTTAGAAAGAATTTCGTTTGTTGTCATTCACCTGCGGTGAGCTTGTTCGCTTCCACCAACACAGTGTCAGTTACGCCGAGCTTGGCGAGGTGGTAGAGGGCGCTGCACCCCAGAGACCCTCCTCCAATGACCACCACATCGGCGGATGAAGGAGCCGGAGTCTCATCGAAGAGCGGTTTTCCAGATGCATCCAAGTTCCAGGCTTTCTTGGCTCCTCTCGTACTGGACACGCCTGGATGTTTGTTGCGCATCAGCAGCTCGCGGCCATTCGTTGTTACCGTGGAAAAGTGACTTCTAGCCACGGACAAATCTGTACTTGTTGGCAAACCAGAGCGTGTGTCTGAAAAACGAAGCGTCGACGACAGAAAAAGTCTACCTATCTGTCGCCTCTTCACCTCCCTTACAGAATATGTGAAATGTCTGTTAGACAGACACAAATACCTCATGATGATAACTCTATATCTTGAGTTACTTACAAAGAATAAATATACCTTAATCTGTTAAAAAAGACCTTTATGTACAGAGCATAAGTTACCATCTGAAAAAGAATAGGACAGAACAGTCTACATGATTTCTACAGACAAAAAATGAGCAATGTGTTTGAGGACGTGAGTGAAAAATAAGACATAACGATAGATAACACATCTACTCTAAAGCAAACACATCCACACAGGAACAACAGCGTGATAAAAGGTAAATAACTGCGTTGGTTCTAAATTCGTTCATTTAAATGAGAGCCAACACTTGATTAGAGACACAACATTCGTTTGTGCCACTACGCTTCTGAAGCGTAGTCTCAAGTCGATACTCCTCAAGGCCTTTAAGACCTCATTTAACTTCGGTGAATATTCATGAAGTCAGCCACACACGACTCGTTCCAGTCATAGGCCAATGAGTGTACAGGGTGCCCTTAATGTTACGGAACTTGTAAGGACCTACAAGTAGCTATGATCAAAAACAGGGATATTTAGGTCTGTACTATAACTGACCGCAGGCTTACGTAATAAATGTAAATTCTTAGAAATACCCACACACCACCGCAGCCAAGACGATTGGCACCTCCAGCTCGGGCAGCAACATCTCTTATACAAGCTGAGGCGACTACATATATACAGTAGGTATGGTACTCTCCAAATGAACGTTCAGCTTGCACCACTATTATCATCTTATTGATTAGATAGCAATCAATGCCGCAAAAAAATCATAAATATCACTCAGTACCGCGTTGCATAAAAACCGGTACAATCCAGAAAAATCCGGAGGAGAGCATGATCTGAGATTGGGATATAATAAATCGCAGATTTTTCATAAGGAAATACCTTCTGCGCCGTACTTTCTCTGCCATAACGCTATGTACGTGGCGAGTAGAAAGTCCTTAGACTAAACAAAATTCTACGTTATTACCTAAAAATACAGATAACTAAATACGAACTGTAAGAATGTGTACAGAATTATAATAATATTAAACAGTTGTAAGTATTAGTTTCATATGCTCCCTAGCCCGAAAATACTCAGGTTAGATATTATAAACCCACCCAGGTTCCTCATATAGAAGCATGAAGCATTTCTTGTGGTATTTTGGCCGATTACTACACAAGGAATTTCTATAGAGAATGAGCATTGGCAGGAAAAAAGAGCCAGCTTTAGCTTTCTACTTTGACCGCAAACAGAAGTTCATTGGATTCAAATCAGGCGAAGATGGAGTCCCCCACGTCTTTACTCCAAAACCTTAGAAAATGAAGTCGACACCGCTCCTGAGTCTAATTTGAAGGCAAACCACATTGTTGGAAGATGAGCACTGATTTTTGCAGTGTTTCTTTATTTTAGCAATTGCTAGAACTAAAATATTATCAATTTAAGATTATGTGATTGTCTTTCCCCCTCCTAAGTTTTTTATATGTCTGCCCAAACTATGACAGAAGCTGGATTTTGCCGACGGTAGATGTTTTCACGGCACCTGGAATGTCTTTTGATCTCTTCGCAAAAACCCTGTCAGTCTGGTAACTTAATTGGCTCTTAACTGTGTAGAGTTATTTATTAGGAAAATGACCTCACCAGCATGAATGCCATCCTTAACTCTTTACAGCCTAAATTATTTTGCGATAGAGCTGCATTTGGCTTCGCACGAAAAACTGGCTACAACTTTATGCATATGAGCAATAAGCCTACATTCAGCTTCTTCTGGAAAACTAGCAGGATCTTTATTAGACTGGGCCATACGGTCCTTGTGAGCTGCAAAGAGTCAAGTTCATAGAGAAGAACTTTGACTTCGTCAGAGATCTCTAGCTTTTGAAGAGATCTGTGAATTGATGCCGCTTTGTCATTTTGGAAAGAAATAGCTTGAGATCGCTTCTATTGATGTTCCCCATAGTTATTTCACTGACATTCACTTCACTAGGCATTTTCTTATTGATGTTTCCTTTCCCTTTTCCTCGGGTGGCTTTGATGATCCATTGGGTGCAAACAGATCGTGGCCTGTTACTTCGACGACTATCTTCAGTAGTGCCAAAGCTCTTTATACTTGTTCAAAAGACGATAAAAAATTGATTTTCCTACTTTGAAGAGCTAAACAATATGAAGACTTAACTCTTCCGCGTGATAGAGTTAAATGACGGCTTTGCGTTCGTTCATTTTTTTCATTTTTAATCATAAAATTAATTTCAGACATTAACCTGAAGTGATTCGAAGAATACAGTAAAATTCTTCGTCCTATGCTATTGTATTTCATCAAACTAAAAATAATTTAAAACCGTTAGTTTTTCGTTAAAAAAGAGGTGCCACGACTTTAGCTCACTCTGTTTGTCAGTCTAGCGTTGCGTTTCTGTTATTTCTTCAAACCATTCAAACAATTTATCACCAAGAAGATCACATCACTTGAATAATCACAGACATCGATTTCTTTATATTATTTCAAATAATATTTTTAAAAGCAGATACTTGTGGGCCGGAATAAACTCTATGGTTGTAAAAACCGTATACTAAAGCATCCACATACCTACATTCGTATCCTAATTGTACTCAGCTATTGCCTTAGCGTACACAAGAATGGTCTAGTAATAAATATATTGAAACGATAAAATATAAAAATTTAAGAATTTCATAACTTTCGAAGCATGCCTTCAGAAGAGGCAACGTGTTTGTTCAAGTCCCCGAAGGGTTGCAGGAATACCGTTATCAACTGAAAAGGTGGAGCTCAATCGTAATGTTGTTCTAGTTAAGATGAAATATCAGTACCTCAAAATCTTGTAGCGTCCAATTAAAAATTTTTCGTATAGAGAATTTCAAACACTTAGTAACTTAGTTTTGTCAATCCTGACGGGTTTTTAAGAATTAACTTTTCAACTTTAGAAATAGCGACCTTCATCATCAGCACGATGAGTTTGTTGAGGAGAAAAAAAATTTATGCAGCTAAGGCTTACTATTTTTTCTCTCATGTCTACGGATATGATTTTCGGATTTGAGAGCTATTATCCATCAATGGAATCGAACTTCATGGTCATGAATATCTTTATTTTTAGCGTCAGGTCACTAATCTTTACGCTCCCTCATATTAAATGAATTTTAAAAAATTAGTCAATCATATTCATGGTAAAAATTACGCGTATCACGAGACCGCTCTACACGGCCCAGTACTTTTTTATGGCAGCTGGAAAGATGACTCATTTTCCATGGGGCAAGTAGGGAAAAAAGATTGAAGGGGGAGGTGCGTGGAGCTCAGAGAATTTGAACAAAGAGGTGAAAAACTGTGAAATTGTGAATATTTTACACGTGAGTGAATCTCAGACGCACAGGAAATAGAAAACTAATCCAATTAATTACCCGTTAATCAGAATAAAATATAATTATATTTTGCATGCGTATCGATACTTCAAATCCAACTATAAAAAAATGAAATAAGAAACGGTAGTTTTAGCAATTGAACTACGACTGAGTAAGATCGAAATTACGTTTCTTGAGAGAAATAAATTAACTGCAGATGGTCGGATTCAAAGGGCATAAAAAGAGCGGACAGTGAGCATTTCGGATTGAAAGAACAAGTAACACAGCATTTTTGGAAATCATATGCTTTTATACAGACATTCATGAAAATTGCCTTTGTGATGTAGACGAAAACAAAAAACAGGAATCGGAAATTACTTGTGCATACTCCGTCAGAACAAAATGATCACAGAAATAACCCCCCCGCGAAAGTAAACGCAAATTCCCTGCAAATGATGACGGAGAGGCACAATTCCCATGGCAATATTGGTTTCGGGTGCTGGTGTGAAGTTCAAGGTCAAGTTGCCGGCAGTGAGAGCAACGCAAAAGAACCTTTATTAATTCCGACAATTGCAGAAGCGTGTTATATTTACCTCTCTGATAAGTTGAAAACCTCTCTATAAGTTTTATAACTAGCATTTTAAATCAAGCAAATTCATCATTAATTTTTCAAATTATTTGGATGTTAGCGAGATCTAAAAACGCATAGGCACAGGGCATGAGTTACTACGTGTTATAATTAAACAACCGAACTGTCTCCATACATCGTTCTAAAAACAATGTATTCGTAATTTAACTTTACATACTAAGGTTTAACAGTAGAACTTAAATAGATTTGATCCAAGTCTGAGTAATATTCAACTGTCACTTGCGTTCATTCACAACATGAAAGCATGAGAAACACACTGACTTAAAAATATAAATATAGTCAAATGCTCGAAAAAATTTCCATTAAACAACCAACTTGTTTACTTTCTTTACTGTTTATAAAGAAATAATAACAAAGACACAAATTTTTATCCTTATTTTCGTACTCAGTTTTTTATTTCAAATACAGCGTCAGGCTTCACATGACAACTCCTCACTCCACCGCAGCAGCTGCATGACTGACGTACAAACGACAAAAGGTACAACTTTATCTGCTGCAGTTGGGCGAAATGAATTCAATAGAGTTGCACGCTGCTACGGTGTTTTTGAAATTCAAATACTATGAAATGAAAAGAGAACAAGTCACTAAGTTAATCTTAGTTTAATTCGACCTTGTCGCTGTAGTATTTTTAGATTCTAAACTCGGACAAAATTCTCTCTACTTATTAACCAACCACTATCCAACTTACTTTTTTCACTAGTTCAATGTAATCACATCCCAAAGTACTGTGAAGGCTGACTGGTTTTAAGTTAAACATTTCATTTAAGCGCGAAGTTTGCACTCTTAAATTATACGTTTTATGATTATGTCTGTTCAGTGTCACCCTCTATCGTATAGATATGGTTTTTCAGATACAAGATACTTTAGAACTATAATTGTTTGTATATGATTACGAAAACAATCTACTTCTAATAAGCACAGTAGTATGCTGAGACCACATTGATAATTCAGAACTCATTTGAAAACACGTTTTCCATGACGTTTGAAAAAAAAAAATCCGCAGTCTGTAGTTTCGCACAATTTATGGGCTCACGATCAGCGCTTTGTGTTCTAATGTTAGAAGTCTTTGTTAAGTTTGACGCATTTCATTTTTTGCTCAGGTTTGCCACCGCTGCGGATATTGGTGTGCGCAACGGACTTCAAAATCCGAGAAGGTAGGATGACAATGATACCCCTAACAAATTTTCTCTAAATCACTTCTGTTTCTCTTTCAGTCCTCTATGACTATGGTAAAAATTTCTGATGGTAGCACAGTAAAATAACCCGAACTTAATTCAGAGGATGAAAGCATAGCAATTTCAATGTTATACGTTCCAAATGAGTACGGGAGTCCCTGAACTTTTTAGTCCAGTGACCCTTCTATGAAATCTCGAACTCCTCATCGACCCTTGGTAAGTGGCATGTAATTGTACCCGGGTATCCAGGTATGTAATTGTACCCAGCTCCCACTTTACACCCACACATGCAGTAGAACTCAGGTCCCATATGGATCCCCTAGAAGAGTCTCATTGACCTGCAGGGGTCGATATCGACCACTTTGGAGGCCCTAGAATTCGAGGCTTCACCAGCAAACAGACGTTCTACGTTATTTTACCGTCACGCACTTCATCGGATTCGTGAGAGTTGCGTTATACCGTCACCTCTGTGACACGCTGTCGCAATACCTGTTTTAACTTACCGTTCGTTTTACCACACCGGAAAAAATAAGAGCAATGGCTAGAAAAAAATAAAATACTCAAAGGCTGTTGTTGTCATGTGATGCATACGTTCTGGAATGCATGAGCTCAGGAACATTGAAGTGTCCTTAGCGAAAAGTGTAATTTATTTTAAAGGAACTCTGGCTGTGTTGTCACCATGCTCCGAGTTATTATGGTGTGTTGTCACCATGCTCCGAGTTATTATGATGTGTTGTCACCATGCTCCGAGTTATTATGATGTGTTGTCACCATGTTCCGAGTTGTTATGATGTGTGGTCACCATGTTCCGATTGATTTGCGGTCAGAATGTTCCGAGTTATTATGATGTGTTGTCACCAGATTCCAAGTTATAATGATGTTTTCATCATGTTCCGAGTTATAATAATGTGATGTCACCATGTTCCGAGTTATAATAATGTGATGTCACCAAGTTCCGCGTTATTATGTGTTGTCACCAAGTTCCCCGTTTTTTCTTTATCAAGCCCCCCACCTGCAACCAAATAGTTAAAATTGCAATTTTGTTGCTTTAAAAATTTAAAAACAAATTTTTATCGCGGAAATTAAAATTATTGTGGAACACATATTGCATGTTTCCCGTTATCAGATTTTCCCGCTAAAATTAAACACATAATATCGTCATCTCTTCGAGATCATTCGAGGCAGTGAATGGTTTGGAAGGTGTGCCCACACCTACACTGGAGAGAAGTTACAAAATGAATAAGCTTGATTTATGCTTCTTATTACCGATAAAATAGAAAAGTTTCTCTATAGTATTTTTATAAAAGTATTATATCATCTTTGTACCTAATTTAAATTTATTACCCAGAAGCAAGTTAGCGTTTCCTCACTTCGAAACCTTTACCATTTTAAGTGTGAATGTCGTCAAGCTTTAGTAGTTTTGGGGCCTAGATAACCATTGTGACTAGTGCTCTCAGATTACTATGAATTCTGATTGAAATCGAATTGAATTCCACTTTTCAAAGTCAGAAGAAAATGTTTAGGATCAAAGCAACTCACGTCTACAATCTGCTTAAGTCCAAAATACTAAAATTTATAAAAAAAATTCTAAAATTCTAATGTATCTGGACAAATGCATTCCCATACTCCACCACTTAAATAATTCATAAATGAAGTAAACTCATTAACATTTTATGCCTACCGTTGCGCACAAATGGATCTGAACACTTCGATTTGTTATTCATAGAGTATGATAAAAGAATTTCATTCGTTAATAGCTGAGCTTCTTTGCCTTTCCATTATTACCTCAGATCATTTATCTGCTCTTAGCACGATTATTTTTCACTCACAGTCAATTTTATTAACAACTTCTGTAGTCAATACAAGGAGACCTAATGAAAACGGATCGCAAGTTTATGAAATATTTCAGGCGTAGTTTTTATGTTACGCAATAAAAATCATATCACATGTATAGGACACGTTGCTAATTTCATTTTATAGCATAGGTGCTTCAAATGTTTTATAAACTTTCAACTAGCTATTTTTGTGTCGGTTTGTACTACACCGTATTTTAATATCTTGCTGTTCCCATTACAAACGCCCTAATGGCAAGCAGATAGCGAGACAGAAGCTAAGTCAAATAAATAATGAAAAGTAGTCCTACGTTAAAATGCAGCATGAATGAATTAAAAATGGTTTGTTACGACCTCGCGCTCAACGAACTCTTAATTAAGTTTTAGGGGAGGTGAGGGGTGGGTGGGATGAACTGAAAGTAAATCATGTCGCCCGTCTGATTTTATTAACTCAGTAAGAAACCCGAATGTACTTCAATCGGAATGATAATAAAGCTCTTGCATTAGAAGACTATAGAAACATTTTTATAATATGCTTAAAAAACCGGCTAATCTAGGTACAGTTTGGAGAGAGGAAATACGCGCTTTCATGTAATATTTTATTTTTTGTTTCAAACGTGTTTTCTAACTTAATTCACAAATATGTCACTTAATTAATTTCTAGACACTGAACAGAGAAATTGATTATAAAGGTTGGTGCACTGATTGCAAATTAATTATTTTGTTTCGTACATTGGGATAGTACTAGTTGTTTAGTCCGAGTTGAGTCTGAGTTGAGCCGTGGTGGAGAGTGGTCGCACCCTTAAAGC
>VOMN01103283.1:0-12451 GCA_014899125.1 Orchestia grillus
GTATATACTTTGTATGTGACCAACTTTGGAATAAACTATTTTTTTTCTCGCATGATGACAGGCGGCAGAGAGTACCATTTGGAGGAGCTGCGAGTGTCTCTCGCCTCCATCGACTGCCCACAACCGCCCTACGGCCTCCCGCCCAAGCCACACCCACACCACCACGCCTGGTCATCAACATCGCTAAGTACGTCAGCCTTCCCAATCGTAGCCCCCATTTTTTCATCGAGTTCATCAAGACCGCCGTCTCATCTAGGCTCGCAGGAGCAGCACACGCTGCCGAGACCGAGGCTCCAGCAGCACAAAACTCAGCTGCAGGAAGAAGACAAGGACCATCACAGATCGAGGACTCCTCCCCCCTACCTGAGCATGACGGTACGCCATGTTTAGCTCGCTTGAGAATTACGTGAATTGTTGTGAAAATTCATAGCTTCGGGTCACGCTTCACTTCCATCAGTGCAGCATTTTTCCATTACTGCATGACATTTGGTTTTTCGACGCTTGATTGTAATAGTACCGGAAAAGGAAGATGCATATGGTATACATAAGGGCAAAAGATATTTAATTCATTGTGTTGGGCGTCTTCTACTTTTCTGGATTGGAATAACTTCAAAATTAAATGTAAAAGTGAAGTTTAACGATTTTATTATTTAACTTAGGTATTAAGCACTCCATGACTAGGAGCAGTCCCGTTTGCGGAATAATATTTATTTCATAAACTAGGTTATATTCTTTTTCTGATGGCAGTGGCCTGCTCACATCTTGTCTCAGGAAATCATGCAAGATTTGCTACGAAATAAACATCATGCATTAATAGGTTGAAGTACGAGTAAATAATATGACCCCGGCGTTACTGCATTTTTTGTGCGATGTATTTGTATTTCAATAATATTTAGGGTATATTTTTTGCGCACCAATTATTTTCAGAACTTGTAATTTCGTCACTATGCGCTACGAAAACAATATCTTGATCTAGGTTCTCAAATTTTAGCAGTTGCCCAAGTTCAGACCAACCGTTTACATTTCACACGCTCGATCAAGTTTACTGCCGCCGGCTCCACCTCTTGCTCTCTCGATGAGCGGAGGAGTCGCATTGTAGTGTTGAGAAAGGCTTTTCCTATTGATGGAGAGCGAAACATTTCTACTCTACAATTGCTAACAGTATCCCACTTGTTTTCTTTCACGTAGGAAATGCGGTACTTGAGTCTCGCGATGACCTCTCAGATGTGTCCAACAGACCTCCCTCAAATTTCTTTAACTTCGTTTCTGCCTGGCGTAAATCCAGGGCTTCGGTGCTCAGAGTCCTGGTAGTGCTATCGGCTCTTAGGGATATAGCCTCTAACACGTTACAAGTTTGCAGTCTATAAGTACAGCTTTCCAATTAAACTGAGACCTTACGAGGGTCATAAAGGCACTTCAATAACTTAGGCCGTATAATTTTAGACTCATATATACGAATAAGAGCTAGCACGATAGTGGGCATTGTGTGAACTGAAACAGCATTCTGCTTTATTGGAGGATTCTTCGAAATGTACCACCGCACTGAGAAAAAACTCACGTGACGCTGATGGTATGTATATCCTCCTCCACAAATCACTTGTGACAACAGATAACGCAATGAAAAGATCTCCTTAGCTTCAAGTCAATTTGCGCCTGTATGACCTCAACCGATGCGTTTGTAGAAGTGCAAAAGCCCCCTTGGAAATCCCGTGAAACTTCGAAATCTAATAGCCCTTGTCCTTTATTGTTAATTCCACGTCCACACACAGAGCAGAGCTCGGAGCTGTCGCGCTTGCTACTCCATGGGAGCATCGCTACTGGCAGCCTGCATGGCTGCTGTTATTTAGAAGGCTCTATATGTACTTCGAAAGGCTACTGCTAAGGTTCATTCGTTAATATCTCTACAATCTGTAGACACAAAAAATTCAACAGTATAAGTGATTTGCATTTTCATCACTGGATGGAAGATCAGACGCTCTTAGTCGAAATAAAACGAGGTAGAGAG
The DNA here is from genome assembly GCA_014899125.1 of Orchestia grillus. Classification (NCBI taxonomy): domain Eukaryota; kingdom Metazoa; phylum Arthropoda; class Malacostraca; order Amphipoda; family Talitridae; genus Orchestia; species Orchestia grillus. The sequence goes on from VOMN01103283.1 coordinate 2,006, forward strand.
AGGCCGTTTTCTAAAAGAACAATAGATGTTTCCCCGTGAGTAAGGAACTAGCTCCATATAAGAAAAAATCAGCTTGAACTTATTTTCCCCTCGCATTTATGGATAACACATTTGAAACCCTTATTCAGTAAAAACTAATATTTCAGACAAACTCATGAATGATCATAAGCTATGAAAAAGTCAAATAAATTCACATTCTTTGCTAAAAAACTGTCATGGACCCATTTTTTCATAGATACCAGTGTACAGTATACTTACTTTTCTTTTGGATTATATATCCCCCAATTTTTCTATCTCATTTCTCTGCGTGTATTAGAATACTTTGCCGCCTCAGGGGGCATAGAATAGGCAAGAGGGTCAGGTTAGATAGGTTTGTCTATTTTATGATATGGAGACTAGTTTCCCCATGAGGCACTGTTAATTACCTAAGTTATAAGTAGGCCTTTAGGCCTTTTATCATTCGTGCCCACTTTGCATCTTTCCATTTTCATATCTGCACTGCATATTTTTATTTTTTCTTCTTCTTCTTTCTTAACTTGCTGTTCTTATAAGCACGGAATCATATGTGGGAATTCACACCAGTGCATAGATTCTGCATTTTCTAAAGTCTGTCCTAAATGGTTCCTTCTTTCCGCTCTCTTGAGTTCTCCTCGGGCGTGGCTAAGGAGCTCTAAACTGACTGATACTTGTACTACTGCTAAAATACTTTACTTCTACTACTGAACTAACTTTATTCAATTCCACCCCCACATTCAACTCCATCCATCCTAACCCACTTTGATTTGACTCGATTTCGTTAATTTTCCATGATTTGTTAATTGTCTGTTCATTGGTTGTCACAAAACTATACACTTATTTTAAGGTACATCTGTCATGTTTCAGCTGCTTACAGTTTTACGAGTGACGCCTCGCTAGTAAAATTGTAAGATTCATAACTATTTTAAATTATCGGTGTTTTTATCACTATCAACCTTGTCATTTCCAATTAATTTTTAAACAGCGCAATGATATCCATCAGAATTGAAAAATTGTTTATCAATATAGTAAAATATTTCATGCCCAAATCAAAGTATAATTAATAAATATAAAAATCCGGGCCAACCGATTGGTACATTTTGGTGCCATTCATCTCCTTTCCATCACACTCCTTTTCATCCTCCAACTCTATATTTAGAGCCAGAGCCATTCCTCAAACATGCAAATAAAAGAAATAGATCTCGTTCTCCTCTCTATGCTTCGGAGCCATGACTTAGCAAAGCTATCGAGCTGTCCCCAAATATCTCATCCTTGGCCAGCAATGGTTCTCACAAAAATTCTTCTTCTTTTCGCTGAGTTCCGCGTTTCTGGGTCACTTTTTTCCCCCAACAATTCGAACAGATGACCTCCCAGTCTGGCTTCCTTTCGGCCAACTTATTCAGAAATTTATTAGGCCCTTACGTAGGCCTACTTCAGAACCTAAGGAATGTCGCTCCAATTGCTGCAAATCAGATGAAATGGACTGATTTTCGGACCTGCAGCTAGAAATGTCCAATCTTTTACAAACTTTACTTTGAGGAATTCTTTTCTTTAAATGTTCAGTGATCATTAAAAACCAACTTAAGGGACTGGGGAATTAGTGCTCCAGAAGTAGACTTGGCCAGAAAATGAGCCCAACTGACGTAGTTTAATTCCCGCGCCTCAGAGATACTCCCGCTCCCTTGAAACGTTTTAGCCAGAATTGAGAAGCGAAGTTTTTGCTGTGTCGTCTTTTTGAACTTTGAGCTTTGAGCAAAACTTCGGCGCATTGATCTAGTCCAGAGGCCTCAAGCTAACTGCTGATAAGGGTAGACGATTTGAGAAAAGTTCTCTAATAAAGCAAGTACTATAAAGAGGAAAGTTTTCACTTAGAGCCTTGTATGCATTAAGGGAGTGCTGGTTCCCTTTTTTTCCGCATTAAGCGAATATTAAGCGTGTTTGCATTGAAGCCTCACTTTGAAATTCTGAGTGTCTTCAAGAAAATTTTGATGCTCTAATATGCAAACAAAATGGTTATGAGTAGAGTGTATCCAAGGATGTTCTGAATTGATTACGTTGCAGCCTGTCACGAGATTTAATTTGATTCAGAAGATACGTGGATAAACTTAACAAATTCCGAGAGCACATAAAAAGTTACTGAGTTTTGAAAAAGAATGGGAACGAATTTTCCATCTTCGGAAAGGAAGATACACATGCGTCATATATTATGCATTTAATCGCGCCTTCATGCATGGACGGCTAAGACGTTTTTTTTAAGTCTTAAAAGGATAGTTCCGCAATATATTTTATTCAAACTTTAAGAAATAATTTCCCATGGAAAAATACAAATAATAATTTTTAGATTTGCAACATATGAAGAACTTCTATTTTCTTATTAACGTAAAGCCTCATGCCCTAGTACTTGCAGCTCGCTCTCCCAGCTCTACAAGAGCTATGTCGCACCGTCACACTTTAAAGCATTTCTGTCGTCTAAAATTAGATCCACGGTTTGCTTCTCACGCGTCAGAGCCTCGGGCGCGACACACGCTCTCAAGGCTAAAGGGTCGAGTTGCATCACGGAAAGTCAATACATTTTTTATGAAGAGCTCGAAATATTAAATGAGGACTCATCAATTTATTTCAACATATCGCTCGTCCGATTTAAAATTTGAGCCTCGTTTTTCACATAGGTATGGACAAAAAATTGCGCAACTGCTAAAGCAATAACTTCAATTATTTTTTCTTATTTCATACAGAGGAAGTTGTGGTTGCTTTATTAAACATAAGTTTTCCCACTAAGTTAACTATTATTCAATGTCCTTACCAATCCGAAAAGAGTACGAATTGCAACTATTCTCTATTCCTGTTATCGTAAGGTTCATGACTATAACTTTTTGCAACGGGTATCATGAGCGCGGATCAAAATTTTTAAACAACAAACTAAAATATCATGTGCTTCTTCAAAAGTATACGAGTAGTATTGGTAGCTCCTTCTCGAATGTAATCCAAAAACTTCTAGCCCGTTGACACACAACAAACAAATACTGCAGTCATATAATATTTTTTCTTTCTCCACTAGGGATGCACGGGTGTTACACCGAATGAGCTTTCCAGCCAAATCCCGTCGCCCACGCCCACCTACACTCCCCCTGAGGCGTTCATGGAAGGCACCACCTCTGCAGGCTTTAGAACAGACGCGGGGATCTGCTCTACGCCCACCAAATGGAGCGCTTCTTCACAAACCGACAGCCAATCACGAGCCTGCGCAAGGCCGTTGCTAACCGACCACGTGCCCAACGTCCAAGTCAACCCCGGTGACCCCTTAAACAGCTCCAACTTACCTTACGTCGCTCCTATTGAGAACATCCTTGACCCTACAAATGTTCCCTCCGCTAAATACACGTCGTCTCTACTCGTTAACCCAAGAACAGGAACCATGAGCGGGTTCGATAAAATTAACTGTTCTTTTCCTTCGTCTTCTGCAGCACCGTCAAGTAATCCAGTTAATACCATATGTGGAGGGAAACCGTTAACCAAATATTCGTCATCGTCAACGAACATTATTCCTAGATCTAATGAGTCTCCATGTTGCAAAGATCATCAACAGGCATCGCAGAAGCTCCATCATCATCACCATCACCATCATCATCATGATCAGTCTGCTCAAAAATCAGCCAAAACGCCTCAGCATTACGGGTCCTGTCCTCAATCTAAAGAAAATATTTCTGTTCCAAATTTAAAATCGTCGATGTCATCACAAATTCCAAAAGTAGACAATAATCCCAACACAAATAAAGGGAGTTGTCACTGCCAGCTTCAGGGCGATGACGGAGATCGAAGAAGGTCCAAAAAATCATCCCCAAAAAACAGTGAAAGCGCTAATTCTTCAGAAAGCTCGGTTTAGCGAAGAAATTTCGTCGAGGCTTAGTAACAAACATATATTATTGAAGTAATAACTGTTTGGAAGGGTTGAGTGTCAATAATGTTAGCTAATTTAATGCTAAATAATTAGATATTATGTCATTTGTACTCTGTATTTGGCAGTATTTGTGTGAATATATCAAGAACGAGTGGCAGTGTGAGGTTCATCGATATAGTGTGACTTTGTAAGCATTTTAACAAGAGAAGTAAAACAACGTTGCGTTTTTTGAGAAGGCTGAGCTACATGGTACTCTCCAGTGCTTATTGCAGGACTATGAATCCATTTTATCTTTACATTGCCAGTACGTTACATACAGCAATTACCGTACACATAGCTGTGGGTCTAAGAAATATATGTGAATCTCATGGAATGTTGAGGTCAATGTTCGCTCAACATCGACTACGCTCAAAGTATCTGACAGCTGCTAGAGTTTGGGTAGGTTAAGAATTGTGCTTTACTCGTATATGCCCCCTCTGATGTTAAACTTAAGTTTTGTTTTTCATTCAATTAACAGTCGACGTTCAAAGATATGTTTTCCAGGAATTAAATTTGAAAGTTATTGAGAAGAGAAAGTGAAGGGAATAAAGATGAACAATGAAAAAGCAGCAATGCAGTGATGGAATGAAGAGAGTCTGGAATAAAAAATCGTTATGGTGAGAGAATAGAATGGAAGAAGACTAGGGGACAAAGAGAGAATGAAAAAAGTTTGAACTCATTTTGAGAACAAGAAAGAGTTCGAGACGAACAGTTGAACAGAGGCCGAGAGGGATGGGAAGATAGAAAGTTTGATGGATATATTCATACAAAGCAATTCTTAATCTTCTAGTTTTCCAAGCGCGGGGTCCGTAAATTTGGATCTTTCGGGTTTATCAAATGGACTGCATCTAATTGTGATTATCATTTCATCGTCCTAAAATTACAAGCAAAACGTGCGTTAATGATTTGGGTAAAAACTGTGACAAAAATTGCATTATTTTCTTACAAAATTGGAAACTTAATCCCCGGAATGAAGCCCCTCACATAATACTCCTAAATTTTCCTGTGCAGGAAACATAGAGAATAAGAAATCATCTCTGCAAATATTTTATTTCATTTTGTTGAATGCCAAAATACAACACGACTTTTACCACTTCAGCTCCAATCGGCAGCTGAGTAAATTCAGAAATTTGTTTACTATGAGCTAAGTATGTACGCAAGCTATAAAAACAAGTTTTCACTGCTAACGGGCCCTCGGAGCATTTAAAAATTGAGGACCTGCAAAACGCTTCCATAATGCGATTATAATTTCATATGCTCTAGCTGGTCGAATTCGTTTGACTGGCGGCCCCGTTGAGCGGCTCGATTGGTATGCAAAGTTCATTTCCGATGGTAAAAATGAACTAATGAGGGAACTCATGCCCTTAATTTATTACTCTGCAACTGCGTATTTGAGCTGTACGTATGCCGAAGAGTTTTTGTCTTCTCTGTAGAATTCAGCGATAACTTTAATTTGCGCTTTTGGGAATTGGCGTAACACTGAGCCTCTTGAATGCCGATCATGCGAGTAGAAATTACAGTAAAATTATCAAAGGCTTTTATCAACTCACAAGTTGGTTGTATGATGAATTAAAACGTAACAACATGCTACGCTGACCAGGTGTCGGAGTAATAAGTTATACGCTTATAAAATAATGTACATAAGGAAACTGCATAGCTTTTAAGCGAATTATATCTGTCTGAAAGTATTAACTTTTCATGCGTTTGCCAGTTGTAGAACCAGGGACGACTTTGTCTTGCTCTGACAGGCTTAAGCGAATCTTAAATAAAACATTCCTGAGCTTCGGCAGTTCACAAACATTTTTTTTTTAAATCTGCACCGCGTACCTAATCTTGAAAACATGATCTATGTAAGCACACATGTATGAAGCGCGAAGGGTCTACATATGTCATGCACTCACACCCTACACCTGCGCTCACAAAACTTGTTGCTGAGAAGTATGCTAAGCAACGTGCTAGCAGAAAAGAGGAGAGGGTGTTATTGCGTAAACTTGCCTATAAGGGAAGAGTTAAACACAGAGATTCTGGGCAAAACCCACAGCTGGAAAGATGCACATGGACGCTATAGAGAAGGCCCTAGGGCTATTTTCAATACAATTCTCTGAGCTGGAATGAAATAGATTGCTGGTCAGAGATCATTGAAACTAGACACTTTTGCTGGCTGTTAAAGTAAGTGAAAGTAATGTCTAGTTCTATGTCAATCGTTTTGGTGTACTCGGAATATTCGCAGAAGCCCATCACAAATGCTCCTGGTCCTGTCAGCAGGGGGTTGGGAGCACACGCATTATGTGTGTGGCTCGCCTAATTTGACGACTAATATGCATCGTTGCCAGCACAAGCAGCGGCTTCTGTCTTTGCCCTATATGAGAAATTTAGCCTTAGGTTTTCTAATTTACCTTTCAAAGTAAAAATGGGTTGGTATGATGCGCACATGTAAAAGATTCTTATGACCATGATTGAATTTTTACCCGCCTACTGAAGCTGTAACTCGCCGGCATCCTGCCGTTAGACGACGAAGTGCATCAAAACACCATTTGATTTTCGTTTTGACATTACGGCAGGAAAATATCAACTACTCTATGGCTTTGAATTTTGTAAAGCTTGGCTTCCGTTCATTCAATGACCAACGACCGAGCTCGGGAGAATCACAGCGAAGTTCGTGCCAAAGTTGCTACCGAACGACCGCCAGCAACGCCTTTTGGATAACCCACAAACGTGCACAGAACAGGGATTCAACTTTCTCAGCACAGTGATAACTTGTATTGGGTCCTCGTATGAGTCCACTTCGAATCCATGAGTCCACTTCAAATCCATAAGTCCACTTCGAATCCATGATTCCACTTCGAATCTATAAGTCCCCTTCGAGCGCATGAGTCCACTTTGAGTCCATCAGTCCCCCTCGAGTGCATGAGTCCACTTTGAGTCCATAAGTCCACTTTGAGCCCGTGAGTCCACGTCATTTTGTCAAAATGATCATCTAGCGCTGCACTCTTTCACTTTCTCACTTATCGGCAGATTACCGGCGACTAACAGCTTCTGCAAGCTAAAAATTGCAAGGGTGCGCAATAGGATCATCTACATACATAAATACATATGTATATGCGCTAATCCAACCCCTCTCAGCTTTATTTGTTGTTAAACTCGGGAAAATATAGCAGGATTTCTGAACTCATTTTGTATAATATTTTGGAAATCCCTGTATTCGTATAAGATCAAAAGTATCCAATGCTTTCATATCGTTACTGCAGTTTTCTCATTCGCTTTCCTTTTGACAAAATCTGTCAGCGTTTGTATCGAATATAAGACGGAAATCATTGCAGATTGAAAAATTCATGAGCTGTGAACAAATTTATTTCAGCGCAGTGTCTCAAATCTTTGGGATCTCATTTCGGTGCGTCCACACAACGGGATATGCTGTAACGGGGGAGCCAGATTTCACGGTTTTTGTTTGATTAAACGTAGGTGAAAGAAATGTGAAAAGCAGATGTTGCGTGCATTTTTTTTAGGCGTACTATCATTATTTCCTTAAATAGAATTCCGAGCGTCTACATTTTGTTCCTAAAAGGGCAAATAGGAATTAAAATATATTTTTATGCATCGGTTTGCTCTCTTTTCATGTCTCCTCTCAAAAAGTAGTATTTATTGGTCGTCAACTCCTCTGCCTCGCTGCAAAAAACTCTAAAGAACTAAACTAGCTCGAAAATTCATAAAAAATTGACAAAGCAGCTCTCCAAGTCGCCCACAAGCGCATTCCCTTCACCAGCGTGTAGGAATTTTATTATTTTGTAGGTCCGAAAAAGTTGAGCATACGAAAGTCCCTTCAGAGGGAGGAACTCGCAGGTGTCCCAACTTGACCCTCTCTACGTATCCAGCCTCCATGTCATGACTAAGTCGCTAGAAGCTCCCGCAACTCTGTCCCGCAGTGAGACTTTCCCCCTGGGGTTCTCATACCCACCTGGTGACTGCATCCACATCTGCAGCTGGTTTACCCGTCTCGTTCGCTCATTTGGCTTACCTAGCTGGCTTAATTTGCTCACCTGGTCATTGAAGCAGTATCTGCAGCTGGTTCCCCTCTCCCGCATTGTCGTATGGAGGGATAAACTCTTTTACAAACTTCAAGTTTTGCGCTCATACGTCCCTCAGCATAATTTCATGCACCCTCAAACGCTCTTCCTGCATTTTGCCTATAGCTTTCTAGAGGCTCAGCATAAATAAGTTTTTATGCCTCCAGTCCCGAGGACTCCAAAAAGTGAAATATTTGTTTTTACATTTTTTAAATCGTCATTTTCCACTGACCTGGACTTGCGCGTTCTCGCGTTATAGTTTCTTTCTTGTAAACGTGGGCAAAATTTGTTCACCAATTTCTAAAATTTCTCCCATGGATCAACAGTGCTTCATAGTCAGCAAGAAATCAGCTGTTCCATACGCATACGTTCATATATACCACCATGTAATCTGACTACTTCCAGAATTTACAAGCACTCCTGGGATGAATTCTCCGACGACAGCATCTCGGGGAGCATGTAACTAGCAATACGAATACCAACAAAAAAGTTATAACAAAAGAAAGCCGATAAAGTACAGATCCACAGTAAAATAAGGGAAATGAAATAAACAAAAATTGCTATAATTTCAGGGTAGAAGATTTACTGTGAAGGCGCAGCGCAATATCCACCGTAGAAGAAAAGGCACGACTCTCCCAGACCCCTCAAATGAAGAACGTTTTGTGTAGCTTGTGTAACATACGCAACTCTTTTTCCATGTTAGCCAAGATAAGACTGCGTGTGTTGGCACCCTGCTGTGGAAATTTGGATCAAATATTGGGGGTCTTGTGAGAAAATTTTGCTGCTCGCTTCCCACCTGTATATTTTGTCTCTTTTGAACATGATGTACCTCATGCTTTGATAGAATAACAGTCTACTTCGTATTCACTACAGCTGTGTAACCGTCAAGCTACAGAAAATAAAATACTTCCATAAAATGGTATTAGTTATCGTCAGTGCTCGCGATCTTTAGTGCTCTTCACAAAATATTATGTAAGCTTTACTTGTGTGGAGATATCCTTCATATCGATTATTTTCTCAGTTTTCGTACGAAGGCTCCATTGCTCATTAGAATTTCACATGAAATTCGCATATTTTTTTAGTTTCTTGTGAATTAAATACACCCTGACAATTGTAAATTTCAAATTGTGAAATTTAGACGAGTGTTAATTCAGAAAGTTTTATACTAGTCTCTTTCATTCGCTCAGATGATCTCTCTGTTAATTCTACGGAACAATAAGATGTGTCAGATTAAAACTGCGTTAGTACGATAACAACGTTTTTTAAAGTTCGTGTGCAGCATTGGAATAAAGATTTTAACAACCTATCAATTTTTCTGTCCTCACTTTTTTCCCGCAACACAGCTGGGACGCTCGATGCCAATTAGGTCGTCCGAGAATTAGACGCAATTCGGCTGATGACTCTGGGAGTTTGCGAAGTGAGTTTGGTGAGATACGGTATTTCTTGCCGCCAATTAGGGACTCTTTGGCGCATTCATAACGCTTACATCGAGAGGGAAAGAAAAAAATTGTCTGGAATTCAAAGTTTCTCAAACGAAATTTACAAAACGCGCTCATTTAATCTTCTCACATGATTAACCTCTTTTGGGCCAAGCTTTCCTTTAAAGAATACGTACTATTTTTCACGGGACCTTTTCACTCATTCCAGACGCATGAGTACACTTGGAAAGGACCAAGATAAGAAACGACAAGCCAACCCGTTTCAATTTTCGTCGAAGACTTGACTTCACTCGTCCAAAGATGAAAATACAAGTTGGCTAATAAAGCGTTAGCTCCTCCTTGCCTAAGAAAGACTTCAGACCACAATTCCAATCTAAACCAAATTAAACATGGAACAATGGTCACTCCTAGTGACCTGGACACTGGAGCGATAAGGGCTGGAATTCAGCAGTAGTCGGTCCGTCGTTCTTTTGTCAATTCGGCGAGTAAAAGAGACATTTTAGATTGCAACTTTGGAGGCAATCTGGGCAGTTGTGGCACATTCAAAACTGCCTTGAATTGCGTAACTTTGCCGTGTAGAATCCGGTAAGAGGATCTTGCTCCGCAAGCAGGGACTCACGGTCACATTTGAGCTTGCATCAGCGTTTTGCTGCTGTGTCTGGTTGCGTGTTGTGTCTGCCGCGCGTGTGGTTATTAATGGTTGTGGTTGTGTGTGTGACTGTGCACACCTGTAGGTATGGCTGTGCATGGGCTGTGTCTGTGGTTATGTGTGGTTGTGAGTGTGACTGCGTGTGGCTGTGCGTGTGGCTGTGCGTACGGCTATGCGTGCAGCTGTGTTTGGGTGTGCGTGGCCATGTATGTGATTGAGAGTGTGTTTGCATGTGTGGCTGTGTTTTAATCTTGCATGTTCTGCCGTGTGTGTGACTGTGTGTGCGGCTGTGTGTATGACCGTGTATATGTTGTATGTGGGGCTGTACGTGTGGCTGTGAGT
>VOMN01103289.1:0-12219 GCA_014899125.1 Orchestia grillus
GAAGGACGAGGCGGGGTGGGGGGATTGGGGATGGGTAGTTCGTTGGTGAGAAGGAATAGGACCGCATCATTGGAAGGATCTATCACTAGTGTAACATTATGAACATATTAGCGCATGAAGTCAATTATTATGGTATTGTTACGTATATTACAATTAGTCTATTAAATATTAAATTGGTGTATTAAATAGACCAACCACCGATTATGAAAAGAAACCGACGCCAGAGAAACAGAGGCAATGCGCAATGATTTAGCGGGCGTAGGGAAATACTTTCAAAATAGTATTTCATCTCTAAGAGGCATTTCGGGAGTTCTCCGGCAGCTCTGGAGCCAAGATCATTCACAAACAAAACACACACACAACACCAAACCCCTACTCACACACAACACAAACCCCTACTCACACACAACACAAACCCCTACTCGCACACAACACAAACCCCTACTCACACATAACACGCGAGACGCACACCTATACACACACAACACTCATACTACGCACATCAACACATCACTCACGCACACACAACACGCCCTGGAGGAGCTCAGTGTGGGTGTCTGAGGTCAGACGGAGAGCAGCGTAATTGTCAGGTATCACAGATACAGAGCGCGGCCTTACCCTTGTTCTATATAAAGACGAGCGCGGAGAAATCTTCACCGACTACTTTCCAACGGTGTATTTCAAAACAATCAACTGAAGTAATTGCATTGGATACTTTTATTTCAATTGCAACAGGAAAAATATCTTAAAAAAAATAACAGCAGTTTTTTCCACCCGGCCGATAAATGTTCAGGTCGTATGTAAGATCAAAATACATAAAGGAAATCCACGTTCACTTAACCGACCCCAGTGAGAGGCACCAGCTTTATTATCCTGGCCCGCTAGAGGGGCGCACAGAGATCTCCTCCAAATGGTGTCAGTGTCCACAGCGGAAAGGCACCGAATGTAAACGCACCTCGACGCAATGTGTAAAACAACCATTCCCTTGCACGAGACACGCACGATTGCGACTCGCACTAACGCACCCACGACGTACGCTCCTGTCGCACACGCTCGTACACACACGTTGCTATGTACGGACCTTATTTAACAACAGGTGAATTCTGCGCTGATTTGGCGATCGAAAATAAAAGAGCAAACTTAACTCTTCACCTCACAATGTTTATTGAATGTTGAACAAAAACAATTCTTGGGAAATTTTAATAATACTTGAGTAATTCAGACTATTCTTGAGTATTTCTGACAATTCTTTAACGATTCAAATACTTCCTCGGGAATTCAAACAAAAAGACAATTTTCATTTGACGGATTTGATGAGAGGACAAGCGAAAGGAAGCGAACCCCTTCACATAATATCCATAGAGTGGCCGTGAAAAGTGTATCAACCAATTTATTTTAAATATTGATACGCTGTATCTACTGGGTGCTGCAGTGAGGGCGGACGTATATACTTGCAAGTATATACCGAGAGAGTATATACTTGATATATACAGTATACANTATGACGTTTTTAAAACCGTCCGTCCTCTTTGCCGGACCCTGTATGATACGGTACAACAGTTTGACCCGGACACATTTCTTCAGCTTCCATGCCTTAAAAATTCAGCTCAATAAACGCCAGTGGATTTTCATTATAAATTTCTACAAGGAAACGAGCGGACAAATTCTTTGCATGTACACGTTGCATGTACACAGGGTGTTCCAGAAGGAACTGAGCCTCTTCATTTGGATAGCACATTATAATAGGACGCCTTACAATTTGGCATCCTATTTACTCATCAACGCAAGGGTCAGCTACTTCTGGGACACCCTGTACAAAAAGAAACGCTCGGTGTACGAAGCTGGAGCAGCGCTGGGGGGACGCTACGGGGGCTACGTACAGTAGAGGTCAGTTCGAGGTTCACAAGAAAATACTCGATCTCACGAGCAAAGGTTGCGGTCATTTAGGACGGTCCCAGTCTTGTATGTGTAGACGATAAAATGCGCTGCGCTTTTGTTATGAAAAGCGGACCTTCGAAAAAGAATTTCGCTCGTCTTTTGGGTGAGAGTGCAACTATGAAAGAATGCATATTTTTTATGGCAAACTCGTACTGTGTTATTTTTGCGGAATATCGGCGGTGAGAGGAGCTGTTCACCGTGTTTCGTGGAAGTCTTTCACAATATTTAATATTGTGCGTGCCACGCGCACAATATTTGTACAGCGTGACGCGTACGTGCCACGTGCACAATATTTGTACAGCGTTATCGTTCTCAATCAATGAGGGTCGCGTGGACAAAAAAAATGGCACATTTTGAACATAATGCAGATGCGAGGGTGGGAGGGAGATTTTAGATAAAAAAGTCGGCAGCATCAAACAGGTTGGCCTAGAAAGCCGTGCGTCAATACATCGTTGGCGGCTTGACTGACTCGCCGTCCTGGAAATAGAGTAAAAAAAAGCAGCATTCCAGTGATTCCAATGAGGTAAAAAGATGAATTTTTATGCATGTCGTGCACACCACCGTACGTTTAAATGTGAGAATGTAGTGCTCATGTCACAAAATCTACATTCTACACTTGAGATTATGATCAACGGCAACTGTAACGACACCAGGGAAGTTTTGCAGCCTGGCCAACGAGTGTGGAACGAAACCACGAGAGCGCTAAATCGCTGGAGCCACAAAAAATCGCCGGGAAATAGTCATAAATGAGGGAGCCCTCGTGGATCTGTACAAACGTAAAACATGACACCATAAAAAACTAGAAATACAAGGCTTCACAATAACGCTGAAGATCAACAGCTCTCAGAGAGAAGCTGAACATGAGGGAGGAGCAGCACAAGCTCCCGGAGCCCAGGTCAGTAAATAGCAAAAGAAATATCGCGAAGAAATTTTTCTACACTCACCACAAACGCAACATATCAAAATTTTACAACAATTCATTGAAGATGATTGCAAATAATTTTTGTTTTCAAACATGAGTTACGGAGCCTTATTTGCTTTAGATTTCTCCTGGGAAATATCTATACACATACAGTGGGCAGCCACTGAACACAGCCGTCTACAGCAGGACGCAATTGCTGCTGTTACGTGAAGAGTCGCAGGTTGAAATTTATGTCATGGTGACACGAAGTGAGGCATCGTTGAAAACCATGAATTGTTGTGCACTCTGAAGGGCATGACAAAGAGCGGACACTGCCGCGCTGGACAGCGTAATAAAGAGCGGACACTGCCGCGCTGGACTACGTAATAAAGAGCGGACACTGCCGCGCTGGACAGCGTAATAAAGAGCGGACACTGCACGCTGGACAGCGTAATAAAGAGCGGACACTGCACGCTGGACAGCGTAATAAAGAGCGGACACTGCACGCTGGACAGCGTAATAAAGAGCGGACACTGCACGCTGGACAGCGTAATAAAGAGCGGACACTGCACGCTGGACAGCGTAATAAAGAGCGGACACTGCACGCTGGACAGCGTAATAAAGAGCGGACACTGCACGCTGGACAGCGTAATAAAGAGCGGACACTGCACGCTGGACAGCGTAATAAAGAGCGGACACTGCACGCTGGACAGCGTAATAAAGAGCGGACACTGCACGCTGGACAGCGTAATAAAGAGCGGACACTGCACGCTGGACAGCGTAATAAAGAGCGGACACTGCGCGCTGGACTGCATAATAAAGAACAGACACTGCGCGCTGGACTGCATAATAAAGAGCAGACACTGCGCGCTGGACTGTGTAATAAAGAGCAGACACTGCGTGCTGGTCTGCGTAATAAAAAGCAGACACTGCGTGCTGGTCTGCGTAATAAAAAGCAGACACTGCGGGCTGGTCTGCGTAATAAAGAGCAGACACTGCGCGCTGGTCTGCGTAATAAAGAGCCCAAGCAACGCGCCAAATAAGGGCTGGAAACCGACCTCAGTTCAGGTGCGCCAGAAAAAGAGAAGGGAGCTGTAGCCACCATTTCTTGAGGGCGACGACGGTTTCGTGGACTTGATTTTGACATAAATGAAGCATCGTACAGCCATGCTTTGTAACACGAGGGGCAAGACTGCAACGTGTGGGGGACACGAGGGGAAGCTGAGGCTGAATGCAGCACGATCGAAGGCTCCACAAAGGGGATATTAAAGGAATTATTTTTCAAGTAGTAACAAAATTAGCCATTTCGACGAAGTGGAACCGCCGTGTATTTCTACCGTAGCAAGGCCTGATTAAAATTTAATGGAAATTATTTTAGAAAAAAGTAAGAATAAAAATGAAATGAGTTCTACGAAATAAGTTTTCCCGTGACGCTTTTGTACAGTAAAAATAAAAGAATGTTTGATATAAAACTTGACAAAAAGTATAATGCAAGAGGTTTTTGCTCAACAAAAAATATCAATAGTTCATGACGGGTTAACATTTGAATCGATAAAAAATTTCCTTCTTGAATGTCAAGTTTTCATCAACAATTATATCTATAAATTGAGGTTTAATAATATAACCTTTCAAAGAAATAAATCTCGAATGTCAACTTCTAACGTACAATTATTCGTAGAAAGTCGGCTTTAATGATTTCAAATGTCTAAAAAATATTTTCTTTGAATGTCAAACTCGCGCTTAAATTCATCAGTAGAACTTTGAAACGATTATTTGTTCGATGGACCCGTGACAGATCTTGACGCTGTGGTGGGCGCTGGAGCTCTGGGAAAAACACTGGCAGGTTCAGGTCACATTGGTGCAGGTATGACTTCTCTATTGATGCAGGTATGACTTCTCTTTTGATGCAGGTATGGCTAAGGATAGCCATGTACCGTCGCCACAGTGCACTAGTACAACTGAAGTGCTGAGTTACGAACTTTAGCTGGTCGTATTTCAGGAACGAGTTCATTTCTAAGGAAGTGTATTTATAATGGCTATCCTTAAAAATTTTCATGATAGTTTTCTGCAGTCTAAGTGATTCATTTTTTCTTTTCTTATTCGAATACATAGGAAGTTTCCTGTAAGTTATATTTATACTCGTGCGTGAATATTAAGTTGACCTACTTGGAAACTTGAAGTAAAAGTATTCTCGTCAGTCCATAACGCAGGCAGGCGTGTCTGAGGACGCGTGCAGGACGCGCGCAGCGCTCGAGCTGTCCGTGAGGGAGCAGTCTTGTCTCAGGGGCACTACCACATGCACAACAGAGCCCAGGTTAATTCTCTTGCCACCAAACTTTCTTTTTCTTCGAACATAACTTCTTGCTGCTATCGCCCATAGTGTGTGCATCTCTAATGAGTCATCATAAAACGAAGAAAATCCTAAAGAATTGGGTGATACATAACGCCTAACAATATGTATTTCGTGATGAGTAGAAGTAGTATTAGTAGTTGGAGGTGGTGCTTAAAAACACTCAAACAGCAAAAAACAGCATTAATTAAGAGGAATAAATGACAAAAAAATGATAGCAAAGAGGGTATAAAAATTACTGGAAGCAAAGTGGGCACGATAGATGGAAGTCCAGAAGGCCTAGTTTTAGCTAACCTATCTGTGCCCCCCTGCGAGCGCTAGTCCTCATAGCATGTGGTAGACAAACCTAACTAACCTAACCTGTATCCCCTGCCCCCTGAGGGGTAATTTGAGGAACATCATCCAGACTCGAGGTATCGTACAGCGGGATCAAATGCATGTCTGAAAGATTTACCAATTTCGTTTGGACATATTATCCCAACGGCAGCGAAAGGGTTAAGATCGTCCACTAATTACCCATCATGAAGAAAAATGCCTGTTCCGCAATCCGTCGTGAACTTTACACTGGACAAAAAAATCCAACTCAATATATTGCTCAGAAACTGGGGCATCTGTGGGGACCAACGTGCCCCAAGATCATCTAGGGGTCAGGCTTCCATTGTTGATGCTAGATCAATCTGCAAAGATCACTTCGACAGAGCTAGGCTTCCGCCAGCAGCGATCGACCCTAACAGCCAGACGTAACACAGTCGCTTTAAATTTCACGCGAGTAAGACGATCGAGTAAATGAATTTATAGCGCGCTATCATAGGAGACTCTGTTGTACCTTGGACCCTGCGTACCGCGGACCTAGTGTTGATTTGAGGCTTCTCTGCAAACAAACATGGACCCTCGTCATTGACCCGACCCTCGCCAAAATATTCCGCTAGATCCCAACATGGGGACTCAACCAACGCAAACATAAAACGTTTCTAAGTACATGGGCCCAGGGTTGCAGTTGAGCGTCAGGTAGCAAGAAGCAGGTGTGTTGTAGTTAGTAGTACAGATTTCAGCGCTTCCACGACTCCTACTACGTGACGCCGAAAGAGAAAGGACCATTTTGCGTGGACTGAAATGAACGAGAAATTTATTAACAAAGTCTTCCCACACAGGATGCCCTATGCATAGAAACAGCAAGTTAAGAATGAAGAGAAAGAAGAGAGAATAAGAGCTAGCGAAAAAGGGGGGAAATTGTAAGTAAATTGGGCACGAAAGACAGAAGTCCCGAAGGCCAATTTACAGTTGAAGTAACCAAATAATGTCTCCCTGGGTCGCCAGTCCCCATAGCATACGATAGGCAAACCTAACTGACCCTACTTTTACCATACGCCCCTTGAGTTATGATGAGCTTCTAAGCGACACAGAGACTGGGGAGTGCAATCTAGAACATCACGGTTGACAGCCGTGTTGGGGGTCTGTCAAGTCCGCCCGTCTCCTGTCGCTGGGAGACACCCAGGCGTCCTTCGCCGCCCCTGGACGAGTCCACACGTCCCGGCGGCTCGCAAGTCCATAAAGTCCTCGATGTGTGTTGAGGACTTGGGCATATGTGTTGGCAGGGAGATTGTGTAGAGAAAATGTAAGTTTCGGAAGGGCAAGGTTTTTTTTAATACGTTTTAAGAGTATAAGACAAAATTACTTACAATTATGGAGCGTGTCTTGCATTGATTTGGAGTATGTACATAGTTTCTGGAGTTATAGTTATAGGAAAATTTCCACTCGTCCCAGAGCGATGCACTCACTCGTACAATGGACAGACGTTGCGGCCATTTTCACACGAATACTGATACGCATTTCTGTAAAGAATAACGAATGGGATCCCATATACATTCATGACCAGAACTCGCCCCCTAAACCAACTGCCAGTATGTCGGCACACGACCCACTGCACAAGGGATCCCATTAAGCCAAAATGCTTCCGTGATGACCTCGCTCATTAAAACAAACTATTGGAGCAAAAAAAAACGCGCTAGAGAAACGCCTTTGAGGTGCACGGCGAACTGTACCCTTTGGTAGACGCGTATTGAGAATCAATAGAGAGCAAGCAAGGCGCCGGCAAAGAATCCACGCGTACACATACACAAAAAACGGGATCTTCGTTAAATTTCAGCGCAAGTTTCCCTTGGAACAGCTCCCTCAGATGAGGCGATAAGCTTCCAAGACCACGCCTTCAATTTCTCCGGTGGAAATAAAAAGAGAATTATTCGGTCAACAACTAACTCTGAGGGCAGCCAGCGCGTCAGGGAGATCATGTGAACGATCACTGCGAGCTGCAGCGGGGCTGAGGGTTGTTGATGCGTTGTGTACGGCTTGACGGAGTACTGTGACGTTTATCAAATAAACTGAAGAAATAGGTTTTTATCAGCCGTAATGTTGCATTGTACAGCAGCAAATGTACTAAAATGTACACAACTCGAGTACACCGAAAAGAAGCTGAAATTTCCTGATAGGTTCATAGCCAGAATTCACACTCTGTTCATTTAGCTCTGTGTTGTTGAGGAAGCCTGCTGCTCTGGATATCAGATAGTTAGTTGGTTGACAGCTCCCTATTCACATGAAATGTGATAGTTTACAGCTCCCTATCCACATGAAATGTGATAGTTGGTTTATAGCTCCCTATCCACATGAAATGTGATAGTTGCTTTACAGCTCCCTAACCACATGAAATGTGATAGTTTACAACTCCCTACCCACATGAAATGTGATAGTTGGCTTACAGCTCCCTAATCACATGAAATGTGATAGTTTAGTTTACTGCTCCCTATCCACATGAAATGTGATAGTTTACAGCTCCCCATCCACATGAAATGTGATAGCTAGTTTACAGCTCCCTTTCCACAAGAAATGTAATAAAGCGAAAAGAAAGGACCAGTTAGTATTGACTTTCGATATTCCTAAACAGAATTTCCTGGGCGTAGAAACAGCAAGTTAAGAAGGAAGATGAGGAAAGTAGAAATAATCAGTGAAGGAAGCATGAAAAAGGAAAGTAGCAAAGTGGGAACGAAAGCTAGAAGTCCCGAAGGCCAAGCTAGAGCTGAGGTAACCTATGAGCGTCCCAATGGGGATGCCGGTTCCCATAGCATAGCATAGACAAACCAAACTAACCTAACCCTATTGCCTATCCTACGCCTCCTGAAGTATGCTGGTTGCAATATGACGAATGTTGCATACTCTAATTATTGAGCAGGACAGAAATAGGGAGTTCGATTTAAAATTTTCTCCTCGAACCCTCCTTCTGTCCAATTCAAAATGAACATTGCTGAGCCTCTGTGCGTACACACTCCACAAAACCTAAATTAATAGATACGTGGGTTCTGTTTTATCGGCCTTTTAACCTTTCATGCAGAAAACCTACAGTTTTCAGTAAAAAGAGCGGAAAGGGCAAAAGGAAGCGAATCCAACGTAGGAGTCAGGTTAAACATTCACTCTATCAAGCAGGTAAGAGACCATTTCCACTAAAGCCTGTAACGTGTAAGATAAATTGAGACACTTGCTCGAAGAACACATGAACTTGGCCCTCTGTTCTTGAACTGAACTTGACATAAGTGAGGTCGGCATTGAGTGAACTTTAATTTAATGACGACAGAAGTCCCATACATTTCACTTAATTTAAGTTATTAGATATTCGAAACAGTCTTGACGAACCAAGCTAGATACTACATGTAGGCCACGGCAAAATGATCTAGGCCAAGGATGTACCATATTTGATTATGGTTGAGTTGATTGCCCAGAAACAGAGTGGGGGTGACCAAGGTTGTCTCAGGATCCAGGCTGCAAGATCGGGGGTCCCACAGGGTGTGGTGCTGGGCCCCCTAAAGTCATGATCATTCGTTAGCGCGGAGACGCACTAGGTTAAGGGTTAAGCATATGAATCTGTAACGATGTTAGGTCGGCCCAACTCCCGACATTACTCAGCCTTGAGTGACACAGAACGTGATAAGTGACCTTTATGCGTAGGCAAATTAGAAGCCGTGCAAGTGATACGGTCTCTGCTGCTGACAACTGTTGCAGGAATAAGAGGACACAGAGAAGAGTCGAGTCAACACCACGCAGCGACGAATGCATTTCCGACGCCATGAAGTCGCCAGCGGCTGCTCACCTGCCATTCGATGACGAGGTCTTTTTCCTTCTTATTTGTGCTCAAGTATAAAAATTGATCCAATCTCTAAATTAAAACGTGAATAAGGATTATGACCCGTATATATGAATCTACTGCTAGTCGAACATGCAATTCAGTAACATATCGAGCACCGTATGAATAATACTGCATACATCAACAGCCCTTTGAGAGGATGTTGGTTTCGAAGAGAAAATAGCTAGAAAATATGAACAATCTCCCAGAACCATCAGGCGGAGGCCACTCAAATTAATATAATTTCGAAACATTAAGGAAAAAGCGAGCTCCATTTCGTACTGCGAGACTGGCAAGCGACTCACGAAAGTCATCGCCTCAAAACTCGACGATGGCGGAAATGGAGAGACTCGTGCCCCTGATTAGCACGGAAGGAATTAAGCAGCGGCAATATAAAGGAAAAATGCTCTGGAATGAGGCAGCCAAGAAGATCACGCCGAGATCAAGACGGCGCTCCTTTAATTTCGGCGAAATTTACATTGCAGCCTGGATCCTTCGAGCCGATTGTTCTCAAGTGGCTCTGGCGGGGAAGATGAGGGAGTCTGTGGAGCAGATGGAGTCTGTGGAGCAGGTAGAGCAGGTAGAGCAGGTAGAGCAGGTAGAGCAGGTAGAGCAGATAGAGCAGGTAGAGCAGGTAGAGCAGGTGGGGCAGGTGGGGCAGATGGGGCAGATGGAGCAGATGGAGCAGNAGCATGTGGGGCAGATGGAGCATGTGGGGCAGATGGAGCAGGTGGGGCAGATGGAGCAGGTGCGGAAGATGGAGGAGGTGCGGAAGATGGAGGAGGTGCGGAAGATGGAGGAGGTGGAGCAGAAAGAGCAAGTGGGGCAGATGGAGCAGGTAGGGCAGATGGAGCAAATGGAGCTACTCAGGTGCAACATCATAACAGACACTGGGTAAACAGACTTGAAGGCGCCCCCACAGCTTCTGTTGTCCGATACCAAGTTTATTCCTAAAATAAGAATAAGCCAACCCCTACACAGAAAAGGTCTGCTTAGTGCAAACAGCTCTCCTGCCAAACGTGGGGGCACCGCCGCACGCAGCCGTCATGTGACGCCCCACAGAAAGGGAGAAATTTCGAATAATCTGGCAAGACTGCGGCCCGATTTAAAAGAGGTTTAGCGCCCACTGTTGGCTGATGGGGCTGCGTATTCTTAAAACACCTTTA
Source organism: Orchestia grillus (assembly GCA_014899125.1). Taxonomy (NCBI): domain Eukaryota; kingdom Metazoa; phylum Arthropoda; class Malacostraca; order Amphipoda; family Talitridae; genus Orchestia; species Orchestia grillus. Next base: position 10,524 of record VOMN01103289.1, read on the forward strand.
AACTTTCAGCTTCATGGATACTGCACAACAAAAACTCGCGCTCAAAATTTCTCTACCTGAATGCACAATTAAATCGAATGGAATGTGCGCCACTTGAACATATGAGTGGGGAAATTAGCACGGAACGCCACACCTTCACACGCCCTGCTCAGCATAGCAGCACTAGCGCACAAAAAATGAACGATTTCACCGAGCAGTAAAAGTTCAATCTCCAAGTCATGCTTGTTTACCCTTGAAGCTATGTTTACCTCTCAGAGAATGTTTACCCTTAAAAATTTATTGACAATCGCCGGCCCTTAGGAACAATCTGCGCAGATCTCAAAGCCTGCAATTCAAATTAGATTAGCAAAGAGGCACTCAATAGACGGAGCAAGTGAGGGGTGTCGCTGTCGTCTAATCTAAATGAGATTTTCTCAAATGAATGCCAAGACCACATCGGCCTTCCCACTCACAGACCCTCGACCGAAGAGCGTCTGAGAGCACATGTTCTGAGAATCGTAGAGACCGCCATAAAGATCCGCTCGAGTTTATTTAAAGGGCGTTTTTATAGGCGCCGAGAGAGGAAGCGAATTAAGGAGCAGTGTAAACAGCGGCAGCACACCAATACGGAGCACCTAAAGCACGATACAAATCGGCCCGCCAGCTCTAATGAAAAAGTAATCGGCAGTTAGTGCACACGAAGCGCTGAAACTTCTTCAAGGCAGAAACAAAGACGGCTGAATTTCTGTCGGGAATTTTTCATGAGGCCGACATTGATGACTTCGAATTAGCGCTCGCCCTCTACAGGGCTCTCACATGTCGAGGTTTGGAAGGCAGACAACGGTCGCACGCTAGGACCGCGGCGCCGCTCAGCTGTGTACCGCACGACACACTCGCAACACGGCGCCCTTGCATGAAAAGACGCGTCTTTATGACGTGCATGTGCGCCAGTTAACGTCCGTGACATTAACACACCAATTAAAGTAATTAGCATCACCGCACTCGACGTCACCGCACTCGACGTCAACGCATTCGACGTCAACGCATTCGACGTCAACGCATTCGACGTCAACGCATTCGACGTCAACGCACTCGACGTTACCGCACTTGCGTGCCCGTACACCTCAACATGCAGGCAACATTGGGCCAATCGATAAAGTTCAGATTTTTTAATTCTAAGGTCCGCCGGCAAAAACTTCATTGAAAACAAGCGCCGGCAACATTGCCATGATTGTCAAACATTAATTCAGACAGATTCCCGTGTTGTACTCAACATATGGCCTACATATGTTTAGTACATACTAAACATGCTAGGCCTACACCACCCGGGCTGGAATTGACGGCCAACGGACCCGAGCGAATCAATCAACACCCCTCCTCCCCAGTGCACCTGACCACCTCGGTTAAAATGGTCTCCTCACGACCGCCCTGAAGTCCGCTGGCGCCATCAATGGCTCAATGAATACAGCAAACGGGCGTACATGCATCTCGGTCCCAGCCGGACCACACAGCTCCTGCGGCTTCTCAACGGTTTCCACCGGACAAAGAAGAGCCTCACGTTTTTAGGGTTAGTTTCCATCAGGTGAGAGAGCAGCTGTGCTGCCTTATGTCGATGTGCTGGATGTGCTGTGTGCGTGTGTGCTGGCTGTGCTGTGTGTGTGTGTGTGCTGGCTGTGCTGTATGTGTACATATATATGTAGATGTGTCTATATTTAGC
>VOMN01103291.1:0-12012 GCA_014899125.1 Orchestia grillus
TAGGATATTTACATGTATATGTACGCTTAGCATAAGGTCCTATAGGATGTCTAGAAGTCATAGAACTTATTCGGGCCCAGAAGTAGCAATGTATAAAAAAAACTGTCGATTGTACTGGCATGAGAAATCCATGCTTGTAATATCTTTAAATGATGCAACACATGTGGTAATAAATTGTTTCAATAGGTAATTGTTTCTTAATGATGTCGGGAAAGAAGCAGAAGAAATGACAAAAAACGCGTACGTTTTTCAACATAATTAGATGTTTTCATTTTAAATTCAAACTAAATACTCCTAGTTGGGAACTATTGTCTTCTTATTCAAAAGGAGTTGAGGGAATCATTAGATTTTAAGAATATATCATTATTATTATTATTATTATTATCATCAAAAAAAGCACTACGGAATACACTTCTTTTCATCAGGAAAAAAGATAGCTTCAATCATAATTTGGAAACAAAATAAAACAATTTCCAAATGTTCGAACAATTTGTAAAGTTTTTTTAGCTTTCCTAAGCAAATCGAGAAATAGTTCATAGTTTAAAATCTAATGATTTGCACGGCCAGTTTGTGTAAATAAAAATCGCCTCCCAAGAGCTGATCTGTTTCACCTGACGGAGCACAACCGCACACAGCACGCTGGCTCATTCCGAAATCATGATCAACAATGCCTATGTCATTGTGATGATAATTAGGCCATTGATAACACAAACTACGGAAGCACTTACAGTTATTGCGTGCAAATGTTCTACTTATCAATAAAAAATTGCGTATTTATATCACTGAAACCTGAATTCCAGGAATTACACCACATTGGCAGGGCCATTCAAGTATTGTCTAAATTTCGGTGTAACTAAATTAACAAAATTGATTCTAAAGTATTACAGTAGAGAAATCAATGAAATTTCTATATTTCCTTTTTTATTGGAAAGAAATTGCAATACTTCAATTTCTTGCATTTTTAAATACTTGAATCTACGTTTTACTTTATCGGCTGTTTTTATTTCCTTTCGAAGTGCATTTCTCCTCGCGACACTCCTTCCTTGATTGCAGCGAGTTTTTTAGGATCCCATACAATCCATCGCTCTTATAAGAGACCTGTACAGTCTGGCATAATGCCAGACCACCCGCACCCCCTTGGTTGGGTCACTATTTTAAAGTCCTGTTCGAGCCTCTAATGACTTTTATTCATTTCCTAACAAATATCCAAAGCCAAAAAAAATACTTCGTTGACTTCAGTAACAATGAACCGTAGCCATGATACGGTGGGAAAACCCTTATTTGATTACTGAGAGATGAACTTTGAATTTCTGCCCTATGTTATTACTGAAGAGGGTGCACGGTTACAAACAAGGAAGATGATCAGAGTTTTAGGATTATATAGATGGATAGATATTGGACCACTGTCATTCCTGAAGGGTTTTTAAAACAACACAGCTTAGTCACGACCTCTCATGTATAGTTTCGCTCAAAACTACCGGCAAATTGTTACCATAAGTTACCAAATATGAATGCCTACTTCTGCAACTTGTCTTCGTTTGTCAAAAAATCAGTTTGGTCTTTGGAAAGCTTTAAGCTACTGCGTATTAGGAGTAGACTTTTTAGACATCTTAGACGTCTTAGACATCTTAGACATCCTGGAACTCTTAGACATCTTAGACTTCTTAGACATCTTAGACTTCTTAGACATCTTAGACATCTTAAATATCTTAAAAATCTTAAATACCTTTAACATCTTGAACATTTTAGACATCTTGAACATCGTGCATTCATAGTAAACAATGTCTAACTTTGTTCACGAAGCATATGTAATTTGCCAATATTTTCCTTACTCGCGCTGTTTTATCAATCATTTTCTTAAATTTACCGACAGTTCGTTGGTAAAGTGAGACTGGGTTATGTGAACCAAACGTACGTATGTTACTTCTTGTGTCCATTGTGGTACGTACCGATGGTGCACTCTAGTAGAATGAATCTTATGACTTCAATATTTGTACCTGAAATTTTACACCTGAAATTTAATACCTTTCATATTTTGTACCCCAGCCGAACTTTTTCGCCTGAGCATCTATTATTATGCATGATTTTTGAACCGTAAATATTTTATGTATCTTTATACGAATTCATTGGCGAGCAGCACAAAGTGCAGACAGCTCGTGTTGATACAGTAGTATAATTTAGGTGACCATAGAGCCAGTATAATTTAGGTGACCATAGAGCCAGTATAATTAAGGTGACCATAGAGCAACACATGACATACATTTCTTCACCAGAAAATGCATATACGTTTCCGCCGCAAATTAACATAATCTATACATACATGAATTGAGTAAGGTGCAGATTTGTCCTCACGATTTCTTTACACCTTGACGAATTTGCTGTGCCTCTACAGCTGTCCCATTCTGGGGCCGTGTGACGGCTATGTGTTGCCGTCATATGTGTACAGGGTGGCCTAGGGGTAACGGCCCCTTCAGTTAGGGTAACATATTTTAATGGAATACCTTATTTTAATGGAATACCGTATTTTAATGGAAAACCATATTTTAATTGGATACCGTACTTTAATAGGATACCGTATTTTAATTGGATACCGTATTTTAATGGAATACTATATTTTAATGGAATACCATATTTTAATGGAATACCATATTTTAATTGGATACCGTATTTTAATTGGATACTGTATTTTAATGGAATACTATAATTTAATAGGATAACATATTTTAATGGAATAACAAATTTTAATAGGATGCCGTATTTTAAGAGGATAACATATTTTAATTAGATACCGTATTTTAATGGAATACCATAGTTTAATAGGGTAAGGTACTTTATATGGAATAACGTATTTTAATAGGATTCCATATTCGATAAGACGCCACGTATAACAGCACGCCATAAATGTAATTTAGTATCCTATCGCTCAGCAGCCCAATGATCGGTTACCTCTGGGCCTCCCTATATATGTATAATCGAAGTCCTGCGATTATATATGGTCCTTTGAAAGTATCTTAGGGTGCATGTTCTGTAACCTGATTATAGGACACTTGAGAAAAATTATGAAGATAATTTTCGAGTCAAATACTGTATGGCTGATGGAGACAAATCTGTGAGCTCCCGTAGGTGTTGTGTCACGGCAAATCAGACAGATGATCAATTCGACCCTGGTAAAGCACAATAGTGTGGAAATATTGCGTCTAAATTAATCTCTATTAATTTTGTTTGCCTATATGAAACTAATTGCAAATCTCATTTGTCTCTTGTATAGCATGCGTAGAGCAGCCCAAGCGTTGGCGTGTCACGTTTATAACGTATTTCGCACATATACATACATACATACAGCTCTAACATCTATCAGTGCCCTCTTGAAAAAGTGTGCATTTCAGAAATAGAATTTTTGCACGCATCTTACAATGACGAATTAACTCTTTTTTTAGTACCGCTGTGGAAATAAAAAATATCATCCGAGGCATTTCCCCACGTACGTATCGTATTTGATGAGCAACTATTTTTACTTATTTGTAAATTACGCACATATAAGCAGCCAATACGCGGTTCCCAAACGGCCGACATCGAAGGAACCATTCTCAGCCAAATTCATTAGAGACTTTTATGACCGGTAGACATCCCTTGTTCCTTTACCAGTGCTGCCAGCGAGTCTCCTTGCCATCTCATAAGCTGGTTCCCCCCCCCTCCCCAGGGGCTGTCCAAAAGACTCCCCTCAGTTGAAGCTTTCAGTGAAGGCCGACAGAATGTCCTCTCTTTTCTCCCTGCCTGACTCCCTCTCTTTTTCCCTGTGAAGAGAACTCTCCCGCCGACAATTCTGGCGCACTTCCCAGCAGATTCTTACCTCCTGAGAGACTCTCAGGCGGAGGCTCTAGAGCCTCTCTGACGCTCTACCAATCCTCACAAAGCTCCTCAGTGCTAAGCTACATGCTTTCAACATCCCTCAGAATGGATAAACACCCCGGCGTTCTTCCGCCTCCTCCTTCCAGTGCCTGAAGCCCCGCCTGCACGGCCTGGAAACCCCGCCCCTTCCATACCCGCCGCGCTGGAACGGCCAGCGCTCCAAGAATGGAACCAGTTTGAGGTGAGACGAGGGCTATGGCGAACCCAGCGTCAGTCGCGCCCTGTGTTGTGGTGTCTTCTGTGAGTGTCACTCCCAAGGGATTGCTAGCAAGTGCCGCCATCACTAAGACATTAGTTACGAATGCTAGTCTTAACAAGCCTCTAGTCGCCAGTGCCCCCATGGAAGGCCCTACCTTATCGTCTGCACCTCCGCCAGGAGATCCTGGAGTCCTGCGTGGAGGCACGGCTCTGCACACGCAAGTCTTGGTGAGATGTGGGCAGCAGTCACGTCTGAAACGACCAGATTATTGCTGCGGTAGCGCTGGTTTTAGCTTCTCCAAAATAATCTCTAGCTTTATGTATGTAGTGTGCACGCATTTTGATTTTGACGAGAAATTAGCAAAAGCATTATGAAACGACGCACGCTTTTAGATGGGTCGAAGAAGGGCTAAGCCTGGGAGTTCCTGGAGTTTTAACACTGCGGTTAGTCTGAAAACCATGCGATAATTACGAACAACAGAGCGAAATTGAAGTGGCTAAACACCCAAGAAAAAGACCATGGAGACCATAATGCTGGGTTGAAACAGCTGCAAGTTGTCGTCATAGTCGCAGCTGGAACGCCCGTCCTGGAAATTTCTTGGTATACGTTCATATCGAGTCGCTGCTGCTGCAGGCCTCGATGTCGTCTTCGGCCTATACGGCATTTTATTTGCGATCGAAGTTTCTTAATTTCAGGTATTCAAAACTATTTTGCCGTTGAAAAAAATTTGCAAGTGTTTCGAAAATTCAAGGTACCGAATATCGAGAGCACATATGTGTATATTAAGCAGATCTTGGTTAAAATATAACTTTATGAGTAAGGTAGTTGAAGGGATGTGGTTGTCAAATGCAGTAGAAACAAGAAGTCAATTAAGGGTGGGAATAATTGTCGTATTGGTAGGTAGTAAGATGGAATAGATGTTTCAGTGAATGAATATCTCGGTCTTGCGAGAGAATCACAATCATTTTCAACATCATCATCATTCTTCTCGAATAAAACATAGAAGTTCAATGAAGTTCTATAAAGAGCTCGGGTTAAATCTCGCTATGACTTTTCACCCACAGAGAACATTTTCAGTTCGGGTGTTTTTGGAAACGTCGCTCGGCAAACTCGACGTAGAAAATCAGCCGAAAAGCCTAGCGTGTTCCTACAGCCCGGCCCTCTATGTACACTGCACTCAGTGTCAGCTCGACAGTGTAACGGAAACAATTCTTACATTGCATAAAAAATTCAAGGTTTACTGAATGTTGTGGCAATGGCTGTTGATTATCTGGTTTGGTTAGCCGTGTTGATTAGCCGTGTTGATTAGCCGATTATCCGTGCTGGTTAGTCGAGTTGAATAGCCGTGTTGATTAGCCGAGTTGAATAGCCGATTAGCCGTGTTGATAATCTGTAAAGTTGTATACTAGTCGTAAGATATTTCAACACGGTTTTGGTTCTCGAGTATTTTCTGAGTTATAATGGAATTTTTGTGTATGAGCGGTGTATATATATATATATATATATATATGATACTTGGGGGTTTTCATTCACCATGTACCACTATCATTGTATGTGCGTACGTTGCATGACCCTGTGTAAATTTTTGGCCCGTCCATTTGATATTTTAAAAAATTCATAAATATACATGGATGGCGAATATTTTAGATAATCATAGATGAAGAAATCAGATTGAGAAGGGTTATACTTACGACAAAAGGGTTTACATTTACGACATGTAAGAGCAATATTTACGATCCATGTAGGATATGCGTACCATACATATTTGTTATATTTACTACATATCACGGCTCGAATAAGAGCTATATTTAGGAAAAAAATATGCAATGGGTGGTTTGCCCATTGGAAGTTGGTCTTATTCCCTACTAATTGTTGCATAAGTTCTCAGTTACACAACTTGCTGGATAAGTTCTCAGTTACACAACTCGTTACATAAGTTCTCAGTTACACAGCTTGTTACATTTCTCAGTTACACAACTTGTTACATAAGTTCTCAGTTACACAACTTGTTGTATAAGTTCTCTGTTACACAGTTTGTTACATAAGTTCTCTGTTACACAACTTGTTACATAAGTTCTCAGTTACACAACTTGTTACATAAGTTCTCAGTTACACAACTTGTTACATAAGTTCTCAGTTACACAACTTGTTACATAAGTTCTCAGTTACACAACTTGTTACATAAGTTCTCAGTTACACAACTTGTTACATAAGTTCTCAGTTACACAAGTTTTTACATAAGTTTTCAGTTACACAACTTGTTACATAAGTTCTCAGTTACACAACTTGTTACATAAGTTCTCTGTTACACAGCTTGTTGCATAAAGTTCTCTGTTACACAGCTTGTTACATATGTAAGTTCTCTGTCACACAGCTTGTTACATAAGTTCTCTGTTACACAACTTGTTACATAAGTTTTCAGTTACACAACTTGTTACATAAGTTCTCGGTTACACAGCTTGTTACATAAGTTCTCAGTTACACAACTTGTTGCACAAGTTATCAGTTACCCAACTTGTTACCTAAGTTCTCAATTATACAACTTGTTACATAAGTTCTCATTTACACAACTTGTTACATAAGTTCTCAGTTACACAACTTGTCAGTTACACGACTTGTTACATAAGTTCTCAGTTACGCAACGTATTGCATAAGTTCTCAGTTACACACAACTTATTACACAAGTTCTCAGATACACAATTTATTACATAACTTCTCAATTAGCGTACGGATGTCCACGAAGCATGTATCCACTAATTTAAAATATTAGTAATACTGTGTACCTATGACACTGCATGAAAGTTTAATTCTGATATATTTCCTCAGCTATTTATCCCTTCAAAACTCAGTTCGATGAACCTGTACGGCAGAGAAACTTCCTTATGCAAGCTCGCCTAAATCTTGATAAACAGTATATTGTATCATGGATACATGACGTTATCTGTCTGTCTACATACGTAGTACTAAAGCCGTGATCACCTTGCTTGTTTGTAACCGTGCACGCTCTTCAGTAATAACATAGGGCGGAAATTCAAGGCTCATCTCTCAGTAATTAAGTAAGGGTTTTTCCACCGTATCATGGCTACAGTTCATTAGGACTAAAGTGAACGATTTTTTTTACGTTGGCTTTGGATATTTGTTAGGAAATGAAAAAGAGTCATTAGAGGCTCAAACGGGACTTTAAAATAGTGACCCATGCGATGGTTGTATCATAGATACACAACATAATAATTGTGTACAATTTGTATTATAGGTACGTAGTATAATTAACGAGTAAAATAAAATCATTAGGTACAGTTTTCGTGACCACCTTGTATATCAGTGTGGATGACTAAGAAAACCCCTTATTTTGAGTAACGTTACGGTGCCGTTACGTCACAACGCACGTGATGCGTACTGGTGGTAATGGGTGCGTACTGGTTGTAATGGGTGCGTACTGGTGGTAATGGGTGCGTACTGGTGGTAATGGGTGCGTACTGGTGGTAATGGGTTGCGTACTGGTGGTAATGGGGTGACCAAGAATTGTAGTAACAGATTGGCGGGCGTGCAACTGTAAACGGTGAGAAATGCAACGCTGCGTTATCAAATATAACAGCCCGTTGTCTTATGTAACGGCACGTTGTCTAATGTAACGGCAGGCTGTATCATGTAACGGCCCGTTATCTAATGTAACGGCCCGTTGTTAAGGGTGATAGTGCGTTAACGTACGTACCCGTACGAGAAGAAGTTCTAGCATACCCCTCATTCCTTAACTCGAATTTTCATTTTTATTTCACGCGAAACAAGATGAGCCACTCACTTCTACCAGACACTGAAGCAAGACTTCACCTAAATTGCATGGTAACTCATACATTTCTGAGTTAATGGCTCAGAAAAACAGGTGTGAACCGCATGCTGTGCCTCAGACCATAGATTATGGGCTGCATACCACAGACATAGATTATGGGCTGCATGCCACCGCATAGATTATAGGTTGCATACCACTGACATGGATTATGGGCTGCATACCACTGACATGGATTATGGGCTGCATACCACAGCTGTGGACTTTTGCATGCAAAGATAATGTCTAATGCCTTCACTTAAATACTTTATCTACTAATTGCTACATCGAAAGACTACTTCCCATAGCTGTATTTTGAAATACCATTTCCAACAGCTGTAGACTATGTTGAAAACTACATCCCTTCGCTACTATATTGAAATATTATATCCGTTAATTAATATATTGAGATACTATACCCGTGATTAATATATTGAGCTATACTCCACAGCTGTGGAGTGCTGCAGAACGAGATAATGTCGAATCAATTTACTCAAATACTCTAGTCTCCAATTTGAGGTATAACGCTATAAGTTACAAACTATATGCCACAGTTTGAGCTGTATACAATTATCCCTAAGTTATGCAGTGTGCTGTAACTGCTATAAAATATTAAGTGGAAAGTTAATATTTAAGGCAAAGATTACAATTAATTAAGCCTGGAAGCTCTAGTATTAATCATGTGTATTGAGACGCTATAATTTCTATCATGCATATTAGTTTCAATTTTCAATTAACTGTATTTATGTTTCAAGAAACTTATGGGCATTGCTCCAAGAGTTTAAAAATTATATGGAATATTTTGCTCTCATATCAACAAGAAAAAATACAGTATAATTTTTTGAAAATAAAAGATATTCCTGAGAACCTGCACCTCTAAAATTGATTCGCCTGCAAAGGTATGAGCCAATTTCAATTTCACTGGACTGATGCATTCGAAAACGAAATCGTTTATACAAAGCAATTTTGTCGACACTTGAATGTTGTTCCCGACTCTGGGTGCGTTGATTGGACTTTGTGAAAATGATTTGCCTGTTTTTAACAAACTTGGAATTTTTTGGCAAAATTGAGATTTTTGGAGCAAATTCGGGCTTTTTTTTGGCAAGATTGAGATTTTTGGAGCAAATTTGAGTATATTTTGGAGCTAACTGTCGAAGCGTATAATGGACCTTTTCGAGTGACATTTGAAACTTTTCTGAATTTTACAAAAAATATATACATTATTCCGTACGAGTACAAATACCATAAATGTTTACCTAATCTTCTATTCCCATAAATAATATTTAACGAGAGCATTTAATTGAGCATCTACTGTAGTACCACCATATACGATCATTCAAACTTTTTCAAACGAGAGCAAGTTGGTCATTTTATCAGTCGGGATTACAGCTCGAAACATGCACATACGCTAGCACCATGCGCGCCTGGTGATATATATATATATATATATCACCAGTCGCTCGTTAGACCCGCACAACTTGTCGTATAGTTTTTATTATTACAATTATTCTGGTCACCATTTATATTTATTTCACATTCTTGAATAAAAACACGTCGCTTGTGCCCGTGTAGCTTAGGGCAAAGGGACCATTTAGACCAAAGCCCTCAAGCGTGATGTACCATCACTGAAAAATACAATTATGAGTTCGACTTATTATTTCATCAGTCACAAACGTACTCGCTCAAAAGCACCGATATACTCAACTCCTCACGAATCATTTTGACAATTTGTGCTACGTTAATTTAGTGTAAATAGCACTTTCCCGGTGAAACATGTAATGGGTGGAAACAAACGTTTCCAATCTCTTGCTTTGGAATGAATCGCTCACGACCAAACTATGTTCACCAAAATACCATCATGCCGTGTTCTATCAAATAGAACATTCCATTTCCCTTAGGTTACATCCCCACGCGATGCCACATTCCGTATCCTGTCTACGACGCTGCCGCATGTCAGCTCGGCTGTATCTGATAAACGTCAATTTTTTCCTTCATAATTCGTTCATGCAGCGACACTTTAATACCTAGACTCATAGAATAAAGTCACGCCTAATCTGTTATATATCTTATGAAGCACTGATAAGGAAGACGGAAAGACCAACCTTCTACTTAAGCAATCAAGCGTACAACGAGCTGTGTGTTATTAAATGAATTATTAAAGACCATGGACAACTCTTTATTTGCAATTATAAATGTTTACAAATTTACAAAATACTCTTGTCTAAAAGAGTTTCCTGTTTATACAAATATTATAAGAATATATACATGCCCCGACAATGGTGATGGGATTTCTCCACGATTTGTTCTTGAAATGAATTCACTTTTTAAGGGAAGCTGCTCCTCGCCATGTTCATTTGAGCCAGTTTTCATTAATAAACTATGCTATCTAAAATACCGCTACGTCGTATTGTATTAAATAGGCTTTGAAGTCAACTATTCATACCCAAACTATGTTCATACCCAAACTATGTTGTCCAAAATACTGCCATGTCGTATTCTATTAAATAGGCTTTGAAGTCAACCATTCATACACAAACTATGCTATCCAAAATACTGCCATGTCGTATTCTATTAAATAGGCTTTGAAGTCAACTATTCATACCCAAACTATGCTATCCAAAATACTGCCATGTCGTGATCTATTAAATAAGATACTTATTTTCCTTGAGATAACATTCACTCAGGACACGACATTCAGTATCCTGTATACGCCACAGCGCACGGCAGCGCCGCCCGCAACAACGTGCGCGTGACACACAAAAAACATCGGTACATATCTATGTATACAACGTTGATAATTTTTCTATATCTAGTACTGAATTGAAGACAATTTAGAGAGAAAATCAAAGACAAAACTAAATCAATCGATTGAGTCATCGAAAAAAACAAATTCTCGACAATTTAATAGCCAAAGCGTCCTGTATTTTACCAAATCAAGCTATGCATACGAACACCATAAATACACAGATAAATATGTATACATATACGACGTGTGTTATTTAAATAGCAGAGATAGTAGAGTTATATTCTCGGCCTAAATCCACGAAAATGCAAGCTTACAGTTCGTGCCTCCACGCAATACGCACTCCGTGAAATAACGGGACTTCATTCCTCCATTTGTGCCTCCACGCACCACGCACTCCGTGGAATGAAGGGACTTCATTCATGCATTCACCGACGCGTTGCATTTGCTTAGAATTACAGCGTTAATTATGCGCACATGGGCCGCCTCTCTCCGTTCGCGTGTATTTGTACTCATACTTTATGTATTTCTACTCACACATTGTGTACGTCTACTTCTACTACGTCTGTATAAATGATGCCGTGCATGAATGATATCATGTATCTGTACACAACACAACACATGGAGACGTCACAAGTCCACACAACACATGGAGACGTCACAAGTCCACACAACACAACACATGGAGACGTCACAAGTCCACACAACACAACAAATGTGCCTCAAATTCTTTGAGAATTCGACAGTAAAAATTCTAATTCTATGATTTCAATATAACAAATTATTTCAGCATAAAAATAGGATACCATACCAATGAAAACAATAATTGGTTAAACATAGTGACGAAAAGTAAGGGAAAATGAATCATTTTTTGCCGTTTCTCGGAATTATTTCATTAATGGGAATAATTTTAGTTGGATATGAATACATATTTAAGTATATATGTGCGTATCGCCTGGCGTCTGACCATGACCCCACCTGCATGTGCATGTGTGTGTGCGTGTGCACGTGCGTGTGTACGTGCATGTGTACGTGCATGTGTACGTGCATGCGTACGTGCGTGTGTACGTGCACGTACGTGTGTACATGCGTGTGTAGGTCAAACAGTGTGTCAGTAAGCAGATGTGGATGTGAAAATTCAGATTTTATTGGTTTATAAATTTTTTCGAGTTGTGATAATTGTGATATTATGATAGTTGTGGTGTTGTGTTAGTCGTGATGTTGTGATAGTTGTGATGTTGTGATGATTGTGATGTTGGGATAATTGTGGTGTTGTGATAGTTGTGGTGTGATAATTGTGGTGTTGTGATAGTTGTGGTGTTGTGATAGTTGTGGTGT
>VOMN01103294.1:0-42286 GCA_014899125.1 Orchestia grillus
ATTTTTCCGAAACCCAGTGGCTGAACCTATAACAATGTGAGCATCAAAGGCTTTGTTTTAGAGTAAAGCCAATTATATTTCACACCATAATGATCAAACAAGTGGATAACGCAGTGAACTTCTCTGGATGAAACGATCTCATAGCCATTTCTTGCTGGTTCTTTAATTCTGCCCTCAACAGATAAGCTGATATGAAGGTAATCGAGTTTCTCACTTCAAATCTCAGTTGAAAATTTGCTCACTATTTCTTTCATTATTTGTATCTCAATACAAACGGATGGCACGCTGCACACATCTTCAGAGGAGGAAACATGGCGGACTTTGCGGTTCCCGCTGAAGACCAAGTGAGCTGCACAACCGGTTAGACGGCGGAAATGACTACTGAACTAATTTTACCCACCCATTAAAGAATGAAAATAACAATAAGCTTCGGATGTTTGCATTTTCAACTTCAAGTCTAGTGTTGTACTGCACATGAAACATTTGTGCCATAGCACGAATTTGATTAACTCGTATTGTTTGCTCCTGCAGGATTTTCTGTTAATTAACATCCAAACTAAAACTGTAATTTCATACTCTTTAATTTATTCGCTTTAGAGGGTATACTCGTATATAGGAGAGGAAATAAGGTCAGGTTTGTCTATCATAAGTCATGAGGAGTGGCATCCTCAGAGGGGCATTGTTAGGTTACCTCAGCTACAGAGAAACCTTCGGGAATTCCATCGTTTGTGCCCACTTTGCTTCTTTCAGTTTTCATATCTTTTCCGTGATCTTTTCCCTGTCTTTTCTTCCTCTTCATTCTTCACCTGTTCTTTTTGGCGATACTGGGTTGGAACACACCTTCTGCAAGGTTCTTCGCTCTCCGTGCTAGATATACTCTACTATTCACTCTCCAGCTCTGAATTACATTTCATGTAGAGAGGAAGCTTCAAACTAATAATACTACTCTAATTTTTTAATTCATCTGATGTAATTATGCAAAATTCTGGTGTCGAAAATCTTTGCTGCTGATCCGATGTGTATTGTACATACTTCTGCTGAGCCCAGACTTTTGACACGGGATTCTCGACTCAGATGCAGGTACATTCATTTCTTTCTAACATCGTAAATATTCTACGGCACGAAAAGTGGCCCGGCTACAATAACCTCACGGTTATACCCTGAATAAATCACCTTTTTTCCGTAATGTGGACACCAATGTGGCCGGGACGCTTGGGATATTCTCTCAAACGTTCATATCTTTGTGTCCTGACAGCAGCGGGACATTGCTTGGTAGTGCACTTCATATATGCCGAATGTTGCCAGGAGCGGGCAACAGAAGTTATCGAGATTTATATCTTTTTTTATATAAGTATTCATACGTAGAATCGTACTTCGAGAATCGGGGACTAAAAGCACCGGAAGATGTGGGGAATTTAATATTCCCCGTAACTTCATATAAAACCACGTGTCAATAGACCAAATTGGTCAATTGTCTAGAAAAAATTGCAGAATTACAGTTAGTAAAATTTTGCCATAATGCTATACACTCCAGCTCAAAATCCCAGCTTAGAGAATTTCATCATGCCTAAAACCTGAAGAATTGTACTAGCGGGTCATCAATTAGCGAGTTGGCAGATGAATGAGGAAGCTAGGTTTACGGAAAAACATTGACGTAACCATTAACTTTTTTAACGATCTTTGTAATTAGAGCTTACTTTTGCACTAACCTGTTTTTTCTTAATGCAGCACATATCTCAACAAATAATTATCTATTCAAAAGTTCAGCTCGCGAGGTTATTTTGATGTTGCAAACTAGCGCGCTTTTGTAATCTCACATTTAGAGTGACGTATTTATATCCACAATCTGAATTGAAGTAATACATCGTACCCTCGATCTACCATCAGCCGATAAATGAATCGTCCCTCGTGCAGGCCCTCCATTAACGAAGTATAATGAATTCCGAGTTCTCATTTAACGGTACCAGCGAGTGGCAATTTATTGACAACAGAAAATGGCTCTTAGCCCAAAGCGCTCTGCATTTCAGCCCACTCTGCTTGCGCGGAAAAGGTTGTGAGGATAAAATATTCCATGGCTTTCAGAGTTGCAGATTTTCTGTGATTGATGTGGGCCTCGATCGTACTTGAATTGTTGCAGTTATTCTCTTCAGCAGCGATATACTCCATGGTTCAAAACCTTTCAGCTCTGCAGTCAAGTTCCGATTCAATATGATAATTTGCTGTTTGTCACAGTTTTAGCTTTCGTGTTTGGTACATATGTAAATCGTGAAAGTTGAACTTTTTGTGCAGTACCAGAACACTTCCATAATCTGGGACTCGTGCAAATGCATTTAATCATCGAAAAAGGTTTTTCTGTTAGTGAATCTTCAAGGAGAGTATTTACCTAGTATTTGCTTTCAAACTTGTACAACTTTGTTCACAATGCGTACCGGTAGATCGCATTTCGAATTTTTGATGCCCTAGCGATCGCAAAAGCTTGCAATGAGTGACTGACAGTCAATTAAAAAGTGGAATGTGCGAATAAAAATAGCTCATGACAATCCTCAGGCATTGTAAACTCGCTATTTCCGCGGCGTTCCTTAAGAAGAGAGGCAGAAAATGGAAAGGCGATTTCCTTGGCCGAATGAAACGATGCAAATCTCGCTCTGTAAGCAATGCCGTTCCTACACACAGCATAGTTGGGGGGATAGCTTTTAGGAATTCTTGTTTTTCGAAATTGTAGTCATAGGAACTAACTCTGTCGACTTGTTCCTCAATATGGGCAAGGCAATCAGATGCCGGATAGGACTAAGGCAAGCCGCTGGAATGAGATCACGGCACATCGCATCTTCTTTTGCAGCTTTAGTGACGTACGGTGACTCGAAAGCTTGGAAGAATTTTACGACGTGCCACATTGGGCTCCTAAAGAGCTCTCGCCTTCGTGAGGCCAATTCATACAGCACCACGGTTAGCATTTCAACTCGTCCTTAAAAAGTTACGGGACTCGATCGGGAAGGCAGTCAAAAGTTAGAAACTCGCGCAGACGTGCATTTAAAATAGTGACTGAAAACGAAGTCCTTCGTATATACTTCAGGGCGTTGTGCTTGCTTTACCCTGATGTGAGACCTTCATACACAGCTTTATTTCAGTTGATACAAAAAAATTTTGAAGAACACATTCTTCTCTGCAGACCATATGCATGCTGGTATGCGTCGTGGAAGGACAGAAGTAATTGCACCCAAAAGATGTTATTTTTCGCTAAACATCCTGCTAACCAACAATCGTGAAATGCGCTGAAGGGCTATTTCATAACCTAGAGTGAAAATGTTGCACAACATGTAGCCGTTCACAAGTATATGATCTCATATACACACAAAACATTTCAGTGCAAAACAAGCGGATTCAACCAAAGCAGTTTACTATAGTTCATGTTGGGTTGCGCCAACCTTTGTCGGCGATTACTGGTCAGAAATAGCTTTCATATCAGGAAATTGTGTTCGTGAGATTGTGGGAAATATATATAAAAGTTAATTCTTAAAAGCGTATTTTTTAGTTCTTCATTATGTATACACCTGACTTCTCTGATGAATCTTCTTCAGAGGTTTAAAAAAATGTTCGATAAGATTGAGACCCGGAGGTTGGGTTGGTAATCTGAAACCATTAATTTTTTCGTCATTAAATCATTCGGATGTTAATCATGCCCTTCTTTTCGGACCGTATTTTGTTTGAACGTTCATCTGCGTCTTTGGAATAGACGCTAAGCACTTCAAATCAGATTCTTCTTTAGTATTTGAAGGTACATGGCCCCATCCATCGTCCCGTCAATGATATGAAGTGCACTAGTCCCATGTGATACCGAACAACCCTAAACCTTTGCACTGCCACCTGCGTGCTTCATAGTTGATATGACATTATGGTTCTCATGGGCTGCTCCCTGTTTCATCCACACAGGACTAGCGGAATTACAACCAAAGAACTCAATCTTAGTTTCATCAGACCAGGAACTTTTTTTCAAAATGCATGTCCTATCTCGAAGTTTATTTTTGCAACGCTTAGACAACTTGCAATATGGTTTTCTCGCAGCGTGACAGTTTTGCAGAGTGTGAAGCATTTATCCTTCTTTTCTGTGAAGTTCTCTACTGGTTGTTCCATCACTCATTTTTGTGCTATGAGGTTTTCAGATCAGGTTTTAGCGAGTTTTCATAGACTTATTTTTAATCTTCCTTGCCAAAACTTCGCAAGACCGAAGCTCAATCTTTCATGGAACACCTGGCCTTCGTAAGTCGGCAGTCGAATCGTATTCTTGAAACTAATGAACATCTGAACCAACGGTAGAGTATGGTAAATCTACTCAGATATCTTCCTGTACGGTTTCGTTTAGAATGGAGCTAAATTATTTGATTCCGTAAATACTCTTAAACTTTTTTTAATTTTTGCCATGATGTCCTTCAAGTGACTGTGCTACGACAGCTCATCAGGGAATAAGGCTATTTCAATGATAAACCAAATTGATCTCTCTCCTCTAAGCGTTTTGAATGTTCTACAAGTAACTCAGATACGATATCAGAGGAAAAATACCTTTATTATTGTGTGAAAGTTGCTGCACAGAAATGGTTGAATGCATTTGCCAAGCGACATGTATGAACTTAGTGTATATGGAACCGTTTATTGGTCGAATTCCAAACTTTAACTTACAATTTCACTTCATTAACAAAAATTTCTGTCATGTTAAAGTTAAAAGTATGTTCGGCAGCTAGCCGTTTAATAAACAATGGATTTTAAAGTGAACAATTACTGGAGTCCTTCCACATTGTTTAGAGTCAAGTTTCGGGGAGGAATTGACTAGCTAACGACAGACCAGCCGCGCATATTACAAATAACTGCGAAGTAACCCTGTGAGCACCACTGCGCTCGGTAACTGACATTCAAATAATAGTTTCGTCCTAAATTTTACAACTTCGTTCAAAATAATATGCACACAATCGAATAAATTATGTACGACTGTTTACAAAAAAATAGTTCTCGTACGAAATAGACATGTCTCTCTAGAATTTAGCAGGAGGCAGATAATTGTAATTTGAAATACGATACATTTATTGTGCATTTTTCAATTTTAGAATTGCATTCAGTCAGTTGCATCTTCCACCGTACGTGTGCACTTTGTGAGCTTTTACTGCTGGCAATTTCAGTACAATTCATTCGCAGTTCACGGGCATACGGAGAGAGCTGAAAGAACGTCTAACAAAAGTGAAAGGAAAAGCTTTTGGTGAGATAATTGAACTATAATTTTTGCCAGTTCACCTCCCTTATCGCCATTCTTGCACTCGGAAGTACTGGTGCGAGTTTGCAATTTTTACAATAACCATTTATTATAACCTAACCATTTATTCATCAGGATAGGAGTGACCTTGCGTTTGGGGGAACAATGTTCAAAACAGCATGATCATTAAGGTAGGAGTTTCAGAAAGGGATAATAATAATGACAATTCCCTGAGAGGGATAGACTGAAGAGGAATGTCCTTTAACGTATCTCTAGGACTTCGCAATCCTGAGGGGATAGGTAGAGCTTCCGAGATGAACATGTTCCAACTACGTTTAAAATTCACCCTTTATATCGAAAACAAATCTGAAATAGCTGTAAGCTGAAACTGGGTTTCATTGTTAAACATCACTATGTTACAACAGTGGCTAAGCCTCAAATATAATAATAAAAATAATAATGATATTAGCAAAGTTTATGCTTTCAAGTGTTTTCAAGATATGTACAATTCTTGTTTGATAGAAGTTTTCTTAGTGCCCCCTGATGTGTTAGATAAGCGGCCTCGCTCAATGAGTGGTGAGCCGGTCAGAGAAATTCAGGAGTGAAATCTGATCTTGGAGCATGGCACCGAATGTTGCGATCGTGTGTGATCAAGGAGTAACGATGTCGTCCCCTAGTCTTCGTGAACACAGTTTATTGAAGAAACTTCAGAAATGAAGAAAATGTAAAATTTGATGGTCAGTAAATAATAACACAATCAAATATTCGTTTCTCAGCAGATATCCTACAAAATGTATTTATTAAGCTTCCCATAGTGTATGAATAAAATCGAGCAACAGGTGGAATTAATTTCGTAAACTGTCCTTGTAGTATTTTTCTTAAAAACAACTTTGGATTTATGAACTCAATTAACGCATGAAGCATTTAAAAGATTAGAATACCGATAAAATACTTAATTTTTTGCATTTTATATGGAACATGATCGAATTCTCCCAAGACCAATAACGATTTTCGAATTTTTATTCACGGAGTGTACCATGAAGACCTGCCCACGTTTTAAAAAGCATCTAAAAGATAAGAATATCCGTAAATATTAAATTTTTTTGGCAGTTTCGACAGTCTTACGCACGCATGCGTGTTGTTTGGGTCATCTGTAAAGAAGACTTTCGGCAAAACATGATCAGATCGTGGCCTTGAAAGCCGCTTGAATAAATAACAGCAACATAACTAAACAGCTTAATGTGCACTCTAAAACTGTTGACAATATATGGAAACGATGTGCTTATACGCGCACAACCTCCAGTATGCTCATTCATTGGCGAAAAAGTACTGTTCGTACTGGAAGAGTTTCAAAAGTGATAGAGGTGGGAGTGATAGTGATCGGGTGGGTGCGATAGATTTAAAAATGATAGAGGTGGGAGTGACATGAAATCGTCGCAGAGGCACGAGCAAAGCAGTGTAACAGCTCGGCAGCTCAGGCTCATCTATATACAGGATATTTAAGCATGGTTTGGATTAATTCTGTACGAAAAACATTGCCAACACTTCCAGCAGCTTCCAAGAAGAAGCGGCATGACAGGGCAAAATTGCGTTGGCTGAGATCCAGCGTGCCGTCGACACGTATTCCGCCTGGCCTGATGAGAAGACCATCTCCGTGGATACAATCTTTAACTCGCACAACGATCGACTTTTTGTGTGTGATTCAGAGGACTTAAGGGAAGATAATCGTACCTTTTTCCGCCGCACCCTACCGGCTCGAATGATAGTGAAGGTCGCAATCGCTTCTGACAGATGCAGGTCTCCCTCGATGGTCATCCCGGGGAAGTGAGAGTGAACGCTCAACTTTCCATTGAAATTTTAGCAGGAAATGTGTTACGCCTGATTTCTGATAAGCCTCGGTAGCAATTACGTCTCCACTCGAGACAGGATCCTGTTTCACCCATCGAATTAGACCCAACAGTGGAGCAAGGATCAGTTAAGCGGGTTTTCAAGAAATGAACATGGGGGCTTCTCTAACCCAGATATCAGTCCAATGGAATTCGTTAGATGGCCTGTCATGAAGTGATGCCTCTGTTAAATTCTCCTGACGTGTGGACGTTCTGAAAGATTCCATCCGGGGTTGATGGTCTGTTTTGGATGAGGAAGTAGTACGAAATTCATGCCACTCAGTTATCAATT
Organism: Orchestia grillus; assembly: GCA_014899125.1. Classification (NCBI taxonomy): domain Eukaryota; kingdom Metazoa; phylum Arthropoda; class Malacostraca; order Amphipoda; family Talitridae; genus Orchestia; species Orchestia grillus. Next base: position 7,418 of record VOMN01103294.1, read on the forward strand.
GTCTGGAGCTTACGATCAACACGAAAGGAAGTAATTTTAAAATTCGACTAGTGTAATATACTAACTATATATATATATATATATGCATCTGATCCCGTGTGCTAAATTTCACTGCCATACATTTATTTGCCGAATTATAATTAGGATAAATATCCAATTGACAATTCTGTATATATGGGACACCCTGCATACTTTCCGCGATCATTGAAACTCTTTATTACCGAGTCTTACTATTTTCAGGCAATGCGTGCCATCAGAAAAGACACTGGGAACTGTATTTTAGGAACACAAGACAGTGAGAAGAATTGTAACTCCACGTTACAAAACGAACGCTGTGATCGAAATGATCGCTGAGCTGAGTTGTTAGTACTGTCGAGCTTCGATGAAGTTTTCGCGTACGGAGCGTCATAAGTCGACGTTTATGGCCGAGTTACAATGCTGCGACCATTCGTGGACGAAAGCGAGTGCGGAGAACAGGAAATAGTGATACAACATTTGTGTGCTTTCGACTTCGAGTCACGGATGACTGTAACACGCTGTCAAGGTGTCACTCAAATGTACAAAGAATAAAGCACAAAGGCTTCTTAAATTGCACTGTGTTGTGTTCTTCTACTTCGGGAGCAATAGTACTCTATGATGTATTTATACTATTTCAATGTCTGTATTGATACAATAAAAGAGAGAGGGCTGTTTTTGAGCGTCCACACCCTAGCGCAAAAGTGTACAAATTTGTAAAGTGCGTCCCCTCAGGGGCATAGGATAGGCCATGGGCAGTGGAGCTAGGTTAGCTAAGTTTATCCATTCTACGCTATAGAGACTAGGGTCTCGAGGGGGCTACTTCAGCTGTAGCTGGACCTTCAGGACTTCTATCTTTCGTGCCCTTGTTGCTTCTTTAGATTTTCGTGCCTTCTTCGCTGATGCATTATTTTTCTTCTTCTTCCTTCTTACCTTGCTGTTTCTATGCTAAAGGGACCTTGTGTGGGAACACACCTTCATATTGCATAGATTCTCCGTTCTCCCAAGTCTATACCAAATGATCAACTCTACTTCGGTGCAAGAAAATCTGGGGTATGAGAGCTCTGCTCTCCTTACCACCACTACTACTCTCGGAGAGTGCCTTGCGAGAATTTTTATCGAACTTGATGACAATCTTTATCGTCTCGCTCTACTTCCCGTCATCGCACGTCTGCGTAGTCACGTCGCAGCGACGATTTTGAATTGGAGTGATTGAGCCTGGCAATCTCCATATCTGCCTTCCGTGAGCGGTCTTGAATTAGTGATGGCATGACGTTCCTTAATCAACCGTCCATTACTGAGCAGCCGATACTCCTAATGAAAATATCCAGCCTATATCATATATATTCATTTTATATTGAAGTCCCTGTTGAAAATAACGTGGCGGTGCGTAGCACCCAATTCTTATGCTCAAAGATTTAGGTATTCGCTTTTGAAATCATTTTTTGAACATCTACCCGATAAGTAAGCTATTACATTCGTAAGTTATCACTTGAAAGCTTACTTTAATAGTGTAGGAAATCATTTCAAATTGTGACCTCTGTTGGTTGCACTGGTATATCTAATTATCACGGTATGCTCTATTTCTTTATGGAAAACTATCATTGAAAGCTTTTCGAATTTTTGGCTTCCGTGCTCTCAATTTTTGACAACTTCGTAAAAAACAAAAAATTGGCTGTCAAGAACGCAGAGTGAAAAAGTCACTTTGTCACTAGCAAGAACTCTAGCGGCTTGCGAAATTTTTCTTTAATTGAGTTGAATTGGAAACTTTCCATTTTCGTGTGTGCTTTCAATATTAAAGATGAGTGGAAATTACCACGCAATAATGGATTAATTTTTTATTAGTTCCTCCATCCTCTCGCTCTTTACTGCTCGCTTAACACAATCATTATTCGAAACTTAATTTTACGGCTTTTACCATTACAAGTTATTCATTGAATTTCATCAGCTTTGCTTTATAAAAGCCGCCATTAGTTATGCGAGTTGAACTTGAAACCCACGCGATGCTTCAGCGAGAACATCCTCAGCATCAACTTGCAGGCTTACAGGTAACCGTGAGGTGAACTTACAGCGCGAGCGTTTTCTATTCAAAATTTGCGAGAATATTTTACCTCACCTATTTATAGGCCCGTGGGACTTTTATCTTTCGCGATCACTTTGTTTCTTTTTCAATTTTCTCTTCCTTCTCTTCCTTTTCATCCTCATCTTTCTGTTGCTATGCTCTAGAGTTGATGTGTGGGACTACGCACGCCTAATGCCTAAATTCCTCTTTCTCTATAGCTTTTACTAAATGGTCCCTTCTCTTCGCTCTCGTTGGAAAACATTTCATTTGAATTGCGAGCTTCAAATTATGGCTCTAGAAATAACAATATTCCTTGCGTTAATTTTCATGTTTGCATGAAGCCTTGCAATGAATTTACAACAAACGGCGGTTTCCATTCAAAATTTTTGTGCGTTAATTTGCGCAATCTGCAATGAAGTGCCGGCTCAGAGAGCAGGCTTAGGCGACACCTTCACCAGGGATGCATAACTGGACTCCATTTGTGGGCTTCCTGTATTTTACGAGGCACGTAGAAAATGGGTGCTAGTTGAAATGTACTCGTCGAAAGATAGAACCTGACAGATTTGCACTCGTTTTGAGGGGACCTTGTGCTCAAAATTTGTAGTTTCTTCAGTTACCAAGAGCCACGTTTCTCTTTCAAACCTTATTTCATGCTTCATTTGATAATTTTTTATTAATAGTGCATCGCGGTCTGCGTGTAAATATTTTATTGGAGAAAATAACGAATTTTGCTGACTCGAAGAAAACTGTTGTGAACTCGAGATACGAGTAGAAATCATCTTATTATTCCCCTCTCGATGGGGCTCGTGAATTCCAAATAGAATTATTCGAAAATTAACCACAGCATACCTTGGTGGCAGCAGTCCGAGCGAACGTGTAAATTATTTTCCTATTTGACCCTTTTTTGTTTCCGCTTTCACGCTGTTCACGTGGGGCTGCTCGACCTGTTTTGCTGTCGATGCATTGCGCACGTTTTTTATGATAATGATGGGTAGTTGCCATGTTTCTTGGCCTCTTTCTGATGACCAAACAGTTAAAGCTGTGCTCTGGCGACTTGCGTGAGTGGAACGCGGCATTTTGTGATGGATTTCGCCTGCCAACCGAACAATTTGTCTGAGAGCCGTTCAGCGGACGCAAGTCCTGCAGATTTCTGCAATGCAAACAATATAATGTAGGCCTTGGCAACTACGATGTGTAGGGCAAAGTAAGTTGGAAGGCTCTTCTTCTGTAAGAAGTATGCTGCTATTTTACTCTTAAGACTTAGCGATGAAATGCTCAATATTGCTTTCAAATCTAGCAGTTCTGAACAGACTCGGCCTTTCTTCTTGAACTCCGCTCGGTGCAGCGTTTTCCGTCTTTTATATAAACCTTTTTGAAGAATATGCTCAAAGTATGCCTCAGTGCCTTCACAAACGCTATGAAGACCAGAGAGAAATAAAAATCTGCAGATTCTAGATAAAATTCACAGTATTTCAAAATCATTGAAAGCTTTTTCAATACTACTCATGCCTTGCACAACTGTAAGTACCGCTGTTCAGCAAATTTATTTTAAAAGCACCTATTCACATATGAAATAACGAACTCGTTCAAATTCCCACAATATTCCCAAGCTGCTTAGACTGCGAAGCTTGTGTTATTTGAACGCTTCATGAATTACGACGCATATATTTCTGTGAGAGTCTTTCTCCATTTAAATTATTTGAGCCCCTCCACACCACACTCGAGACCTGATTTCAGCTGCGCCCTCTCGCTTTATTGCCCCAGCAAGCAATAAGAGCCTCAAGTGAGCAAAGCAACAACCGCCACCAGCCAATGGACGGCCGCCTCTGGTCAGTGGAGGCAGGTGGCCCTCTGACGGCGCTCTTCATCTCGCCAGCGCGGCCGCCCTTATCGGCTCCATCGAGCCAAATGGATGCGAGACGGCGGCTTCATCTCGTGCGCCGCTGGACGGTCATGTTCGCAAACTGCGCTCAAAGCTATCCTTCATTCGGTCCATATTGCTGGCGCTGTGGGGGGCTGTTTCTCCGGCGTGGAGATCTGTGTGTATGTAGCGCACAGCTTCAGGTTCCGCAGTTTTTTTTTCTTGAAATGAGACAGCCTATTTGCAAGTTCGTGTGAGGTATTTTTAACATTCATAATGTTTTCATTTAATGAGCTCTTAATATAGAGCACTTTTCGTGCCGGTGCTCGATTAACTGGTCATTGGATTTTATTTTGATGTCGTCACCTGCCATTTTGACACAATTTTGACTCGTATAGCGCATTGTGCGTGCAGACAATTAAGACTCCAACATTTTAAAGCAAGCAATAAAGAACTGGAAAATACTGCATTTCAAGCTTCATCAGGGAAAGCGCTGATGCGATACTTTTCATCTGAGCTGCATCCCACATTACCGAAGTTCAAGATTAGGTCGTGTTTAGTACGTTGCATTTATTCTTAACTTCTGGACTTTTATGTCTGTTTTCTATGTCGCGTTACGTTTACCCTCTGAGGGCCAGTGGGGCCAGCGTAGGGCCGTTGCGCAGGGCTGCTGCTAGTTTCTCAAGGAAGCTGATCGCAGTCTTATTACGTGTGTAGTTATAAACTGCAGCTTGGTGTTCGAACAACACTAAACGCAGGGTGATTGTAAAAGTAATACGTTCTATTATATATAGGGTTAGTGTTGACATTTTTGAACTTAGGTAAAAATTTGGAACTCAGTAGTTCTAGTATCGTTAAACTGTAGTAGCGGCGTTTCAGTGTGGTCTGGTTGCCGTGCCCACTCAAATTCCAAGATTTCCGAGTCAGTGTCCTACTCGACTCACTCCAGTTCCTGCTGTGCCACGGTGTCCAAGAAAAAAAGGTTTCGTCGACTTTGAATGTATTACTTTTACATACTTCTCTATATTCCCTTCCATATTTTTATATACGCCCGTACATTTTTACTTCGTAAATGATGTTTTGAATGATTCTGACTATGAGTAAAGTTCTAATTTCCCATTCGCACATTGCATGGCTTAGATATCGACTAATTTTTAACGAAGTATTCTCGTCCTGGATAGTTACTGCAGGAATTTGTTAAAAATAAGAGAATTGACATTCACTTCCTTCTAGTGTATCTGACATCTCAAATAGAAGAAGTAAGCCAAGCCTTAGAGTAGTATATTTTTAATGCGGATAGACTTTTTCTAATTCTGTGTCACCGTTTGTTATTTCAGTTGAGTTGCCATCGGACTAAAAACGTTTTTTCCTTATGTTCAAGTATCTGCTGAGTCATCGTGTCCAGATGCATACGTATGGAGAAACTAGCTAAGCCCACGGCAAACTCTGTAGTTTCAAGATCAAATAGCCTCAAGTCTACCAGCGTCCTTGTATGTTTCCTCTCGCTAGTTTCTTCTTTCATTTCTTCTTTTCTTGTCTAGAAGCCCAGTCTAAGTTTTTCACCTCCCTGTCGATAAATTTATAAAACAATAAAAAACTTGCGTGACCAAAATTCGAGAAAATTCTTGATGCGCCCGTGAAAAAGCTTGAGTGGAAGTTTCACCTCCACACGCCCCTGCACAAAACATGCTTCTCAAACAAGTTCAGTTTTCATGTAGTTTTTATGCTGGAAACATCCCTCAAGCTTGAAGTACTGCAATGAAAGCGTCAGCTCCCGATGAGCGGAAGAAGTCGATGCGGCGCTGGGCTCAATAGCTGGCTTTTATGGCTGTAGTTGAGAGCACTCCAGGGTCCGAGTTGAAGGGTTTTGTCCGTCTGTCTCCATGATGAGACAGGAATGGTCCGAACTAATGGGGCTGCTTCCTGCATCTTAAATATGATTTAAATGTGTGTTTATTTCCGAACTGGGATGACAGCTACAATGGTTTTGGTCTGATCCATGGGTACGCTGTAGCAGAGGTAGCAGTCTCTTCAGCGGACCTGTTAAAATACGTGCCTCTTTGGTTTCTACTGATAACATTGAATGAGACTAGAGTTGCTACTGCTGTAGCTCAGTTCGTTACGCGTTGATGTCAGTTTGTTATTGCTGACGAGCAGCAAGGAGCTTTTCACAAATTTTTTCCGCAATGTTTTGTTTCTGTCGATACGAACGAGCGATTCAAATGAACACAAAAAGTTAAGCAATATTCGCTTGAATTACGAAAAACAGTAAATCTGGGGATGCGTTGAAAGTGCTTTCTGCTTTTGTAAGTGGTTATTATTGTTTACTGTTCAGTAACTGGTTTGCTTTTCTAAGCATAGAATTAATAAAATATAAATTCTGGGTTTGAGTAAATGTTTTTCACGTTAGTCTAGCGCGGTCGGATGTGTTGTAACACAGTTGTTGCTTCGTAGAGGAAAACACGTCTCCAGCCCAGATCTGTGCGACCTTGCGGCCGATTGCTTTTGAGAGCCTCGAGATTTCTTGATGTACACAGAATTGAGAAGCCTTCGAGCCCGCAGCCGATAACCGAGTTGTCCGTCGGAAACCTTGACCTGGTTTCCTTCCTTCATAGATCATTCTCACTTGCTGTTCGACTTCTCTTCGGAATTTCTGCTTATATTCTTTTGGATATTGTGACATTTTCTTAAAATAAAGGAGCATCATCGCAGGTAACTGTGAAGGTATGGTTGTCATATGTTGCCAAGCCTCGTGAGAGTTTCCAGTGGGACAATTTTGGTCGCTGTGAAGCGGAGTCTTTGAGTTGTTTGAAGGAACCATACCGTCAAGAAACATAGTTAAATATTACGAAACTGAAGAAAAGTACATCTATTATAACTTTCTTGCTATGCTTTAGTAGAACCAAATTGTGCTATGTTAATATCGTACATTGTCATGGAAATTTACTTCAGATACGAGTGCGAACTGAGCCGTGGAAAATGTGCTGCATTTTTCCTGTGACGCTTGAGTGACCGTTTATGGGAAAGGGCCATCCTAGAGAGAAAGATTTCTGATATCAACTCCATCTATACGGATCTGGAAGGTCTTTCATCGCCTCAAGAAGTGATGTTGAGCGTGAGGCATGAACACTGCCAAACTGCTAGCCAGAAACCAAAATAGAAACTGAGAGTGAAATATCTATCTCACCGAGAGTTGCTGTTACATTTTCATCCATTAGCAAACCTGCAAAATACCGAAATACTGTTAGGTTTGCTAATACGTAGTGCAGAAGAGTCGTCCATTCCATGTGAGGGGCCATTTCTGATAGGTTACCCACTGTACATATTTTTGCAAGTTGGTTGAGACCTGACAATAGTAGCTCGGTTTTCGGAAACTCGGCCTTATTTCCTAACTTTTCGTGATACACGACTTCCATTTTGAAGTCAGTGGGTCTGCTTTCGTGCTAAGTATAACAGTTCCGCAGCATATGGAACTGTCGACCGAGCTCATAGAGGGAACGTTAAGGTCACCCTTTCACTCTTGATGCCCTACAGACACATGTCTTTCCATAAATGCGCAGGTCCTATTGAAACATTGTGAACATAAATTTCTCGCTACACCTAACGACAGGTCACCACAATCTAGATTGTGGTGACCGTGCGCCCAACTACAGGCCGAATTAAGGTTTGTCGAGGCTTTGCCACTCAAAGGCTCCTAGTGTCAGACGTGTTAGTTTTGCGGACGACTTAATGTCCTCTGCGGTCACGGACGTGAGGGATTTCCGTCAGCGTGTATCGAGGACTTGGTTTTCTCAGGTCCTTTCTGGAGGATTATGCTGAGTGAGGCTGTCCTGTTATTTTAGTTCTAACTATGATGGATCACAGCAGAGTTACGTTCTAACTATGATGGATGACAGCAGAGTTACGTTCTAACTAAGATGGATCACCGCAGAGTTACGTTCTAACTATGATGGATCACTGTAGAGTTACGTCCCAACTATGATGGATCACTGTAGAGTTACGTTTCAACTCTGATGGATTACTTCAGAGTTACGTTCCAAATCTGATAGATTACTTCAGAGTTGCGTTCTAACTATGATGAATCACTACAGAGTTAGGTTCTAACTATGATGAATCACTGCAGAGCTATGTTTTAACTGGAGTAGATCACTGCAGAGATACATATTAACTATGATTGATGAATGCAGAGGTACATGTTAACTAAAATGCAGCATGGCGGAGGTATGCCGTGGATTGGATCGTGAGGTTGTCTTGCCGTGCAAACGAACTTTCATGAGATAGCATTGCACTTTCTCTGTTCCTGCCTCACCTACACTTCAACTTTCCCTTGTTTCAAATGCGATTGTTGCCTCTTTTTAATGCTGTAGCGGGCCGTGCTAACCAATTCACACGGCGTGTACAGCGGAGCAACTTCAACTCTGAGAAGTTGATGAAAATCCCCACAGCCTAGAAGAATAAGGAATTGCCTGATTTGTGCGAAAATATTAATTATGAGAATTAAAATTTTCGTGTCATGAATTTTTTCTCTTAGCAAACATACTTTAGGGTCTGAATAATAAAATTCTGTATGCGACTTTGCACGTAATTCACACTGAACAGAATGTGTACGAACATGAATCATTAACATATCTTTTATCTTGATTAAACTGCTGTGAACAGCTGCGGCGCACGATCAGGTACACATAGACAATAAATCAAGCCGGAGCTTCGGATGATTTTACGTTCCTTAAGTTCCTGTAGGATCTTGTAGATTTTTTTCGAACTAATATGTTAACGTTTCGGCTTGCCGATCTAAATTAATTTACACTACGGACTTTTAGAGCTACCCACACGTGCAGAGCCAGCAACACGTGTTGGGGTAGCAAGTTAAGGATGAAGCTGCTCAGCCATAATCTCACAATCTTCGCATTTTTTCCTCTCTGCGAGCATGGCTGACGAGCCGTCGACACCCTGCTGGAGTGCGCTAGATGAACACACCTGTATTCATAGCTGCAGTCGGTCCCAGCCTCAGATGATTGCCCCCGAGTTACTGATAGTACCAACAAAACCTACACTCTTGGCCGCACTCGTCATTTCTCGTAATGAGCTTGTGTCGGCACAAACCTAGAACGCTGTTATTGTCATGCTGCATCTACTTCATCTAATAACATCATGTGTCAAAGATCTTTGCCAAGCTTGGAATGATTATTTTTGAGGTTATTTTTGTTAATTCCCTTTTTAACATCTGGTAACGAATGTGACGCGTCCGACACTTGCTACAGTTTATTCATTCATGTTTTCTCAAACTCTCATTTCAACGTACAAACGCCTACCTAAAAACAATGTTTTCAGCAAAAGATTATGTCGATCTGGGAGGGCTGAATGGAGCACCCAGTGACCCCGTGTCGTGTCTTGACTAACATAGCCAGACTGGGGGCCCGTGTGGTGGTGAGGTCACCGCACCTCAACACGAAGTCGGTTGAGATTGCCGGTACCCTTTGGTAATGACATTTAATTTAAACTTTTTTAATTGCATTATCTTTTCTCATTTACAATTTTTTGTGCTGTAGTTTAATGTTTGCGGCAGCTAAAATGTGTTTTTTTTTGGTTTTGTAGTGTTTCGCTTCACCAGTCAAGGAAGCTGGTCCCATTCTTTAACAAGAGAAGCATGGAATTAAATTCACAGAAATTTAATGCCCGGCAACTCGACGTCAATTGCTATATGGACATACTTTTACATTATTCGGTGAAGAAGTAGCATGCAATATGCTTAAAGTGTTTTTGAAAATTCTTCTTTTTCTTCTAAATTTAAATAATTATTAATTTAAGCGTGTAGATATTGCTTCTACGTTTTCTGGCCCTGCCAGTTACACCCATTTGCATACACAGAAGAGTTATTTTGCCAATTTTTCGCGCTGCTACTTAGATAATGGAGGAGGACCTCGGGACTGGTGACCTGTCAAGCAGAAATAAGGTGTAGCGGATCCGTTGGTGCGGAAGATTTTTTTTCTTCGGCGTAAAAGTCCAAAAGTCCACGCGAAAATCACGCTGCATTTCACTTCAAACTCGGCTTGAATGGCGTCATTTGGAGACGGTGAGAGCTACTTACTGAACTTCCTCAGGTGTCCCTAGCAAATTGCCACTGCCTTGTAATATGGTCTCACGACCATCCCGCAAATGGTTCATGATGAAAAAATTACTCAAACGAAAACATGCACTTGTGTCCAGTTTTAAATACCATCTAGATGCGCCTCATGCTCTCCTCTCCCACGTTATGTGAATTATTCTTACACAAATTTGAGACTTGTATGTTGTTACTGTAACTGCGTCGACAAAATATACGCTTGCGCTTTAACCCATTAAAGCATTAAGTTTATTCTTCATTAAATCTTGTAAATTTTTTAGAAAGTAATCGCTAGGAGGTTATTTGCATCAGGTATCAAAAAAGAAAGAAAAATAGTGTCCAGTTGCTGGAATCGATGCGATTCCGCAATTAATGTGGGGAGAAAAGTTGTGAGGCATCAAAAATGGAAATTAAGAAATGAATTTGATTTGCTTTCACATTTCAAGCACAAGATATTTCAATACAAAAATGTATAGACGCTCCGTAATCAATAAAACATCTGTTACAATTTCCTTCTCTTGCCATAGTTCTTGTTCGGTATTATCACCATCAAGTGTGCAAATCACGCTACGCATCAATGTGTTAAAGGTTGTACGCTCACAGATTTATATCCGAACAAATTCGCAGACGAAGTGCTAACTTCTTTACAGGTGTATTTCAGAGCAGCCGAGTGGGTGAGTATTGAACTTGAAAGAATAATTACGCCAAGCTTCAGTGCATAGGGTTTACGTAGACGTGCTCAGGCATCTCACTAAAGAGAATTGCAAGTATGAGGTATTTTTCTGATAGGGCAATCGAGGTATTGTGTATGCAAAATACATATAAAATGCCGCAAACTTTGCAATTGTTACCTGCCACAGGTAATAAATCCTGAGGGCTTTTGGTGATGGTGATGATCTTTCTTCGCCTGTATATTACCACGGTATAAATTGATGACCGTATTGTACCGCATGTTAACGACTCCCTTTATCATTACTTGTTTTATTCTCCGAGGCACTAGGTCGTCAGTGCCCGAGCGTTAAGCCTTGAGAAGCGTTCTCTATTTCAGCAAGGCGGTCACTGAACTTCAATTAGGTCGTGTTTTACTAGAGACGCTCGTCGGACGCTGTTCTGCAGCCCTCCTTACAGGATTAGCCTCTTGTGCTATAATTGTCATCTTGAAGCTCGATATCCTCTGATCGTACTGCCTCTCCTGCCAGGGTTCCTTTAATTCTTTGGTTCATTCCGACGGTCATTTCCTGTTTTGGAAATTCTCATAGGAGTTCCTTTCCTCGTTTCGTTGCTCATTGCTTCGTTTATTCTTCCTTCGAAGCTTTGTTCGTTCCTTCATTCCTTTCTTCATGTTTTGTAGTTCAATTGTTCGTTTTTTTGTCGGAATTCAGGCGATATCTAATATGTACTGTCTTTTGAATTTTTTTTGAATTGTTTCTAGGTTAAACAGCTAGAAAGACATCTAGATAACTTAAGTTTATTCTTAGAAATTTGATGAAGAGCTTTGCAGTATTTAATGCTTATGCTCCTATGTGTATTTATTTATCAGAAAGAAAGTTCGGCATTGGAAAAGTGGTCTTCTGAGATAATTTTCATTTCATCGGTGACCATCATATTTTGTAATGTAATCTTTTCTGTACAAGTTCAGCATTTACTATGCATGTACCATAATTCAACAACTAGCTGACCCCGTTCTAATTCCACTATTTTTATTCTTGCAAGAACACGCTTGTAAGCTTAAGGACTTTTGAGTGAATTTCAATTACGATCAATTTAGGTTTCAAAAAATGTAAATCTAAATATTTCACAAAGATTTTATTTGGAAAATATTTTATTTTCACTTGGGAAAATTTTTGCCGAGACGACGCATCCATACAGTCGTCTCCTGGACCCACGGTAATGCTACAGATTTTAACAACACTGGAATTAATTACTGGTACCTGCAAGGTATGAGCTTTTTTTCACGTACTCACTCTGTCGCTGTTTTGCTGCCTCTCTTCGTTGACTTATTGTGTTCCATTGTGAATGTATTTTTCAATAATTTTACGAACGAAAGCTTTAATGTCGAAAGCTTTCACTTATTAAGAAAAACTGCTGCTGATGAAGTCTACAACCATGTCGTGGATACTGACTGAAGTCAAATTTATTGTTTTTATGTGCTGCGAGTTTTTCTCATCCAAATACTGAAAAGCGTGACACACATAGGTAGGTACAAATGTTATAATAGATAAATAATTAGTGTTGAGATTTATTGTCATTACATATTGAGGAGGTAGAAGTGCAGTTTACTATCTATTTTCATTTTATTGTTCGTTAGATTTCGAATTTGTTGCCCATCATCCCATACTGTCGTATTGTAGAAATTATTATGTACTAAATAAGTTGAACCCACAACCCATGTCTTCTTTTGACCTCGCCGAAATACTCAAACTGTTTCATAAGGTTTTGCTCGTTTCTGGTCAAAATTCCACGAAGCTTTCCAAAAAAATTCATATAAACCTTTTTCAACGGCAATTGAACGGCAATTACCTCCGATTTACTCTCTAAAAATAAAATAAAATCATAGCCTCCTCGGACTCGAGAGTGAGCGCCCACGTGAATATTTTAGCTGAAGTCTGTGGAAAATAAATTTTGTGTCGACTGCTCGCAGTATTTCCCGAACTGCTGAGTCTTCGCACGTCTCAGTAAATTCAACTCCTGGATTGAAATTCCTGGTCTGCTGCAGACAAGAATGCAGCCGGGCCTGCCTCTGTGCCGGTGATGGTGCCGGCCTGGAGTGCCCGGAATGCTACTGGAAGAATTGGGACTTCCAAAGGAAGATATCCGGTTCAGCTCGCTCTACTGATGGATCAGACAAAGTCGATGACCTTGAAAGCTTGCTCTCGCCTACAGAGTTCAATTTTATCATTTACACTAAAGCTCTGTAATTCCCGACTTCTTCATTCACGAGTCTTTGATCTACAAAAGATCTAATTTAAGAAGAATTTCGAAAATCTCGGAGTACAGTTGTAGATTTTGTGTTCTCCATCATGAAGATCTCGAATCATCAGATTTCTAATTGCCTTGTTAACACGCGCTATTTGTGAACTACTCCATTGCATCCTTGTTAATTCTCTTTTCATTTCTTGCGTACATGAACTCTTCTCACACTCCATTTGAACAGCTTCACTCCTGTTTTTGAAATAAAGAGGAGGTTCTTAATTTCCTTAGCATAGTCACTTCTTTTCTTAAACATTATTGAAAGTTGTCTTGAATTTAAATATTTGACCGAAAACCAAATCGCGTGATTGCTTGCTAAATTATTTTTAATCGAACGATAATGTCTCCAACCTCTTCGTCTAGGCGGCCAAATTTCTGTCGCAGTCAATCATTAAATGCAGCTATTCAATATACTACGCGTAGTCATATTTTCTCGATGAGCGACCTAACATGAAGTTATTTCTATTCCAAAATGCAGCGGTGAGTGGGATCGTGTGATGGCGAACTATTGAGCCACATGGCACCGAGGAGATGTCCTTCATTATCTGTTCAACAAATTATAGTTCCATGGTTCTGTTCTCATTTGCCTACGTTAATTAGAGCTGGCATTTCCCAAGGGTGTATGTTTTGTTCTTCGCTAATTGTTGTTTTTCAAAACTCATGGCCCTTGAATTTATATTTTATTAAACATTGAGCAGAAAAACATTTCTTATCTTCAGAACATCATGTGCAAACAAGACCGATTCCGTTTCTCTTATAAAAATAGCTGTGGGAGATGAGGCAAATACTCAGGGAATTGAGCTGAGAGCCTTACAAATTCAGTTACTTGAGGATCATAGTTGCACCATCGACCATATTTTTCCTATCAACGAATCGATCTCAAAACACGTTTTTAAAAACGCCTGACAAGATCGAAGAATAACGCACAGGCTTAGGTATTTTCTCATCGACGGTCAAAAACCGATTGTCCGTAACAGTACCTTAGGGTAACGGGTAGTTTTGAGAAGATTAATATGGCATTCGTATCATCACATGAAGGGGTGTACCCAGTGTTGCTTACTCAACCAAACATCTATCATTAGCGACAATTCTGACCACCCAAGCGTTTTTACCTTCAAATTATAGATTTATCGATACGTTGGCGAAAAAGTTAGCCCAGGTGCTGACTGTGGGTGTTCGTCCTCGTTCAGTAGCGCCTCATGGGAATCAATGTTCTGCAGTGGTGTCGCAGCAATTTTGTACTTTTTGAATATCACTTTTAAGTCTTCCTTAAATTTTTCAACACCGATCTCGAAACCTAGAAATTTGGAAGCATCAATCACCATAGATATTAATCCCCACGTTAATTGTCCTTTTCATTCTGCGGCTGACATTTCGGCAAAATCGACTAACCAGTTCCGTACTGATCCAGCAGGGAAGGGGCTACGCATTACCCAGGTCGAGTCTTCCCATAACTTTTGAGCTTGTCGTCACTTTCGCTCCGAGGCCGGCGTACCGCGCAGCAACTCTTGGCTCGAGACTTCGGTTCCGCTTCAAGATGGAAACAGAACTTGAACTTAACATTTTTTCACAAGTTGTTGTGGACTGCGCCATCTGTGCCATTTATGAATTTTAACGTCGTTTTCATGCCGCATGAAATGTCTTCACTGAGTTCAAACATGACTATCGCTGTGGGGGCGCTGTGGGGAATGCTAAGCCGACACATACCTCGACCTATTTCATTTGAATTTGCTTTTAAACACTGAGCAAATTTCATCTATTGCGTTATAATTTTAGAATGTGACGTTATCTTTAAATTTAGTTTGCTTATCGTATGCTATGAATGGGAACTAACGTCCCCAAGCGGGCATTGATAGGTTTCCTCTGCTATAAATAGGCCATCGGGACTACTGCCTTTCGAGCCCACTTTGCTTCTTTCAATTTCCACGCAATATTTTCTATTGCTTCGTTGTCTTTTCTTTCTCTCGATTGTTACTTGCAGTCTCAATACGCATCCGATCCCGTTTGAAACAACACCTTGTGCATAGAGTGTCCAGTCTCTATTGCCCATACTAAACGGTCCCTCCTCTTCACCCACTTTGGATCACGATTCCTGTGGATGGAAAGCTGTGAATCAACTTTCGATCTGAAATTGAATTTCGGATACCAGTCATATTTACACCACAGGGGCAGATAGTGCATGATATGTTGCATTTATCCATGCAAAGGGATAGCACTTTAACGTGTGCGAGCGTTATTTGTACTATTGCGAGAGTAAGCCATGGTAACAAAACGATTCACATAAATAAATAACACGTGAATATTTTGATTGTCTCGTAGTTTATTTTTAATAAAAATATTTTAGTCATAATCAACAATTCCTTTATGATAGGATGTTTTATAGTTTAATTTCGAATGAGAGATCATCGTAATATTTTTCATTGAAATATTTTATGCTTAACCATGAACTGCATTGTTCCCCATTACTTTTATCTCAGGGGTAGATCAAATTGAAAAAAAGAATATTATAGTCCATTATCATTTCGCGTAACTTTTAGCGCTTTCATTAGAGCCTCGCTGTAATGGTGCACCTCAATACATATTATTTAGCCCCTTTCTGATGTGCATTCGGCCTTCTAAGTGAAGACTTGTGGAAACATGTATCTTGTCAATGATTTCTCAGATCGGAAATCTATATTAATTAATATAGTAATCGGATTCGATTAAAATTAATTAAATGTAACGTGTGGTGGACCAAACACATTCTGATCGAATATTATCAGTGAAATTAGATGATTTAAGCAAATGTTGAAGAGAATCCACTTTTCTCGGTGTAAATGTAAACTCCTTCCAAATCTGGAAGCGTCTTAATTAATTAAAAATAATTTTGCCAGTTGCGGTTACGCTTTGGGGGGATGACTTGAAAATGTAATGCTTAGAAATTAAAAACTTGCCTTGTTTGCCGAGTCTTCAAACGCGCTTTGAGCGCAGGCTTCTTCAGTTTGTCGCTTTTCCGATCGCTCGTCAGTAGCAGCTCTTTTTACGCAGCTTGTGAAATGAGGAGCTAGCAATAAAATGTTGCTAAAACAAGCTTGTTGTAACAAGAACCAGACGTACTTTAGTGTTCCAATCTATCGAATCTATCGAATTCTTTCAGAGCGAATCAGTAATACTGCTCCTGCTCCTTTTATAAACCGAGTCTTAGATCTAATGCAGGAGCTTAGTTCATTTGCTCTGAAATCTCCGTTTCCCCGTCAGCCGTTGAATGATTGACGATGAGTTCTTGGTAGGTCATTACTCCTCGTCTGAACACGGGAAGAATCAATGGTAGTTAATATAAGGCAAATTCGTGTTCTTTGTTTGCAGCACTCGGCAGTAGCTCGAAACCAATATTTAATTAATTTCATGACGCGCGAACCCTGCGATCAATGTTGGAACTGTGAATTATTGTTCAGCTTAATGTAAGCGCACGAAGAATTTGGGAAACTTTTCGTCCTTTATTTGTTAGACAGTTCTTTTGTGGGTGGGGGAGGGGAAACTTGCGAAGACCGTAACAAACCCTGATGCCTCACGAGACATACGCAGAAATTGAGCACGCAATGTCTCATTTCTCAGTTTCGAAATAATCCTCGCGCGTAGCTGTTGAATTTTTTTTCGACTTGTAATTTCAATTTAATAGTTGAATTCCCGTAGTTTCTCGTTCATTGCTCGAGGCGCAGGTCCTCAATGAGGCTCCGTGGTGCCAGCCCACGTGTTATATCAGAATGAAGAGCAATCGCAGTTTTAGTTTTCTATGATCAATTAAGTTTATAAAATAATATAAAAACACAATGTGAAATCGTTTTCTCATCGGTCTTCTCTTACGTTTTTATCCACGTGGGATATTATTTTTTGCAGTGTCTTTTATGGTATACATCCGGGCTAAAAGTCATCAGCTGTGCATCTCTTGGTGAATGTTGGCGTTACCAGCACCAAGTCGTTCAATTTTCAAATCACTATTCCTTCACTTATCCGCGATTTCGTGGTTTTCGTTTTATTTGTTTGCCATATTTAAAACGAGGCAAACACGGTGGGAAATGACGCGCGTAGGAGCCTCAACTTTAAGTTGAATGAGCACCACTCACCAAATTGGCCATCCAATCTTACTCGAACGAGCCTCGTTTGAGCTCAGTAGCTGCCTGCGAGCAGTCGAGGATGACGCTGTAAGCAGTTCAACTCATAATTACGAGCAGATGTGACCTCCGAACATCTCGTCCAGGAGACCCTGACGTTCTTGGATCACTAAATTCGCGTACCGCACAGCACTTAAAACATGGGTTCTAAATTTTGCATGTTTCTGCTATCGCGTACGCTATTGTAGCTCGATATTTTATAAGTGTCATAGTTCAGTGTACTTGTCAAGAAATTCGCTTGTTCCAACAAAAGAGAACCGGTAATTTCTCTGATTCGCTTTTAATTCCCTATTCAATTCAGTTCACATTGCTCGTTTGCGCTCATTGACTTAAGCATTGAAGCTTGACTGAAAATTTGACGTCCCCGGCACGAAAACTCTGCTTTGTTTCGGGAGAATTTTCATCTTCAGTTTTGCGTATGCATTCGTGTCCTGCTCGTATGGAAAATGTGAACACGCTTTTTCTCGGTGCCGCTTTAGGTTCTCATTGATGTGACATTTTGGAGTCAAATTAGGCAGTTTTTGCGACGAGCGTCAAAGTACAAAAATCATCAAAAGCCTAATTACATGACGCATTGCATGCATTAGATATTCAATTATGAAGACGAATAAGGTTCACCAACTCGCTCACATGAAAAGGCCACGGCGATGCTGCAAATTCTTAAAATGGCGCTTTGGTCAGAGCTACGAAGCTGAAAACCAACGCTAGAGTTGAACTATACATAACAAAATATACACGAGGTCTTTCGTTCGTAGAACATTAAAGTTTCCCCTTTCATTTTGTGCTTCTATTTGATTAGCTTGTTAATTTTTCATCCAAATATAACTAGGGTCTCCTACATTTATTTTTGTGTTTCATGGAGCGTTCAAGCATTTTATTCAGTTCAATGTGAGCTGAATTACTCGGTATTTAATGCAGACCAAACCTTCATTCATATTATATATTTTGATACAACGACTAACTCTAGGGTACAGCTACAGTTATAGAGCCAAAATGCCCTTTTTTCCTCCCTTCATTTTTTTCATGATGGTTCTGTATCTCAGGTGTTAAGAAGTTTAGTCTCCTAACGGATATTGCGGTTTTAAATTCGTGCTCTCCAATCTCGAGGCTGACAACCAATCACGCCCAGGGTCGAGAAGCCTATGATAAACGACCAATCCTGTGATTGGAAACATCAAACTGGAATGTGCTACATTCGTGGAAAATAGGTATCATCTAGTTGGTGTTCCCAATATCACCCCTGTTGAAATTGGGGTGTTGGAATGATCGGTCTTAAAATTAATGCTGTTGAAACTGGTGTCGTTAAAATTTGAACTGTTAAAATTATTGCTGTTTGAATCTGTTGTTAAAACTTATTGCTCTTGAAATGATGTCTCTACAAACTATTACTATTCAAACTCTTCGCTGCCAAAACAGTTCCTGTTAAAACAATTTCTGCAAAAGCAGTTGTGGTTACTACAATCTTTATCAAATGTACTGTTGAAATAACTTAAGAGTGGTAAAACTTTATCAGCGAGTACAGAATATAATAAAAGTTGACTTGAGAAAGATATTATTACCGAGGAACATTACTAAGCCCTCGCGGGTCAAAGGATCTGAAAATATAATTAAAGGAGTCTTGGGGCGCAGTGCCGTCGCATGTGCCCTCCAGCTGATGCAACAGGAATTTCAGTTTGCTCATTTTTGGAAGAAAAATACGAACATAAGAGATTTACTGGAGACCCGGTACCTAAAAAGTAAATTAATGAGGCTTACAGCATAATTCGATTGGATTTCTTCTAAAAGCGTTTCAAATTGAAATAGAAATTTTTAACTCTCATGAAGTGGTGTAGCAGTGAAATGAATATCACCTCAAGAATTAGAATTACATGTGGAATCAAAACGCTTTCAACGCAATTCAGTGCCCGTGCTACGTCACCGCTTTTTCAAGAGGCAGTCTAGTTCCCCTTATTTTAAAATGTTTCACTCATTGAATAACGTAACATGTAATTCATAATTCGCATACAGTGTTGGTTTTTAATATTTTCATTCAGTGAGGCTATCATAAAATCTCGACCTGTTTCATCACGTGTGAGTAGTCTGCATTTATCGGAGTCATAAATTGCTAAATTTAGATCGAACAAATTCTCTTTACCTCTGTGTACATACCGTTTCCAAAACAAAATTCCTCTAATAATTAGAGATGTTACGATTAAAAGAAATAACTGAAATTTTAAACAACTTCTTCAATTATAAAAACTGATCGGTGTTCTACATAAAGCTCATTATTTTCGGAATTGCTTAAGTTGAAATACCTTTTTATAAATGCCTCGATTTGAAGCTGCTTTTTAATTTGTCTGGTAACCTATGAGAAATTTCCATCAATGCCAAAGAAATAGTTTCCTTAAGCCTTCACGTAATGAGTAATATCCATGCAAGAAGTTAGCTTCTTCATGCTTGCATTCGGTCTCCAAATTTTAGTTTAAGTACGCAGTGAAAAAAAAATTGCGGTAGAATTTTCGTTCATCAAATACTTATCAAAAACTGGGTACAAATCCGTAAACGCAGAGGGTCGATAGTGAGAAAATTAACTGCCGATACTCGAGAGAATATTCGGCATTGAATAATTCCGCTCCTCACCAAAACTGCTAACCAAGTGTTTTTACTCCAGCTACAGAACTGGTCCATAACTTTGTCGCTTGTGAGTGTTTTAGACTCCTTCTCATCTTTGAAACCAAGAAAAACAGAACTGCCAACTACAGAAGAAGCTCCTGCTCGTTTTTAAAATCCTTGATTTCCTGTGCGATCGTTCAAAGGACCTAACGCAAGTCCTCGGCTGAAGATCTTTTTAGAATCCTTGCATTCCGGGAATTTTCTCTTTTTGTAGCTCAAGAGACCGGTCCTCAAGTGCACGTTTCGAGGAAGATTTCAAATTTTCCTCTCGTATGGCAATTCACTTCTGCTCCTGCAGCTGTGCGCCGCTCCGCTCGTCCACGCTCAGGAAAAACACGAGCGCTGTGTCATCAAAGGCAGAAATTTTCTCAAGAACAAAGCTCTCCGATGTTCTTCAATTTTCAATAACGCGAAGGCTTACTCTGCTACAATGCTTGGGATTATTAGATTTTCTTCTACGTGTAAATTCACTTTTTTCCATGTTCTGAATTATTGCGTTTTGGTTCGCATGCTGATAATCTTTGAGCGCTCTTTGAATTTTTCCGTGTAGAATTCCTTTCTTCACAATTAGGGAAGATAACTTTCTTTCATAATTACGTTTGAGCTTATTGTACACCACAGCGTTGCATTTCTATGTCCAGAAATGCATTTAAAAGGAATGCATTTAAGGAATGTAGCCATTCAATTTAATGATCTTAGTGATGATAACGAACACTGAAACATTTGAACTAAATATTTTCACCTATTATGTGTCCTTGTCTTTAAATGTTTCATTTTTACGGTCCTCAATTGATGAAATGAGAAAATATTACGGTTTTCATAATATGAAAGAAATGAACGATTTTTACAAATACGTTAAGAAACGTGTTTTAAACGTTTTACTATTTTCTTGTATGTGAAGACAAGGAATCAGGAGTAGACATTTTTAAATTTGGCAATATTGCTGGCAAGTCTTCTTCCAGAGTGTATAAAACTTAGCATTAAATTTTAAACTCGTATCTAGTATACTTAAGTGCACTTTTTGGGTAAGATGTTGGCTGACCTGAGGGAAAAAGAAAAGGGATCCAGGATCGCACCATAAGTATGCGGGTCTAGTGCTTCGACTTTAGGGTAAATTACCTCGTTCTAGAGGAACCAGACTGCTTTTATGGCGCCGGTTGAGGTAATCGAAGAAAGGTCAGAATCTAGTGCGCTCGGCTCCTCTGCCGCAGCCTTACTTCGAAGTATGGAAAAACGCCTACGCCATATTCATTGTTGGGCTGGATCGTCGGACACCATTTGAAGAGAATTACACTCTTATATCAGTCTGTGTTCGCTCAAACGCGCCGGATCATTTATCCTTCAAAAAATTGATGGTGGTAATGAAAAGCAAAGTGTGGATATACTGTATCTTCGACGTAAATTGAAAATTATCGCTCGGACATCCTGATATCGTATTTCTGTGAAAAAATGGAGATTTTATTCATTCTCATATTTACATTTTCTCTACGCAGGCTGTTCATGATAGGTGGTGAAGCTGTTTCGAAATATTGTAAATCTAAGATTTGCATGTGAGAGGACGGGTGTGTATTTTGTAGTACATGTACTCGTAGATAGTCAATACGGAATTACGCGCTCCTGAATGTAACGACTATATTCAAATTGGTCAATTTTCATGGGGAAATTACCTAATGTGATGTTTTTTGGTTGAATTGAAATAATTCCAAGTTATATATGTTCAATTTTAGGCATGAAAATGTACGTGTTCGTTAAGACTGAAGTTCTTCCTTTTGAAATTGGTAAAATCGTGATTCTATTAGCACTTTCATTTTCCATATTTAAAAATTTTGAACTTTTTTACAGTCCATTCAAGCAATTATATATTTTAAACTATGAAGAATGCGCCGGGGTCCTTCTGGGTTTCTCAATTTAGTCCCTAATTTTATTCTGCACTTTAACCCATTACTCTCTGATGGACTCCTTTGAGTCATATCCGGCGGCAACACGTGCATCGGAATCAACTTGGTGATCCCTATAATTGGGGTCGGAAGTCTGACTGGCACGAAGATCTTCGTTGCTCGTCAACCAGAAGTCACTGACTAGCACAAAGATCCTCGTCGCTCGTCCACCAGAAGTCACTGACTGGCACGAAGATCCTCGTCGCTCGTTCGCCAGAAGTCACTGACTGGCACGAAGATCCTCGTCGCTCGTAAGCTGGACGCGCTGGATGCCTCTTGCCTGATCCCTACCTCTTTCGGCTCAGCAATACGAGGTTGATTTTTTACTGCTTTAAAGACTTTCTTGGCCTTCGAAGGTTCTCACGTGAGGGAATTCGGTGCTCAAATATTTGTAGAGTATACAGTCGTACCCCACCTAGAGCGGTATCAAATAGAGTAATAATCAAATAACGGGGAAAAGTACTCGTCGTAAAAGGCAAATAGAGCGTGCCATAAAGAATAAAAACAGTGAGTATTTACTAGGACCAATCTAGTGCTCTTTGGTGAGGACAAAGGTACACGTTTCATTACTCACAAGGAAACATTCTGGCCCTCATGAACGCGATACCGAGTATAAATTCCATTTTGAGTATTTTCTGAATTCATATCGCTATCAGTGGTTCAGCATTTATCAGACTCAAATGAGGTTACTAAAAAATCGTAGATTTTGGGACCTAAACACTCCGAAATTAAAGTAATTTCCTTTAAATCTGAATTATATGAGCGAACATGGATAACAAATTTATGCAAAGATAATGAACAAGTTACGTGCACTACAGAACGGTACCACAGAGAGTACATTTTTAAGTTGACATTGGCGCGAATAGTTCTCCCCTTAATCTGTTGCAAACTTTAGGATTTGTGTCCGCGGATTTTGGAAAATTGGGCACGCGTGCTGTGATCACACGGTAATTCTTAGCCATGCTGACGTGCATTCCCTAGGGTGAAGACAAGAAAATTTTGCATGGATTGGAAGCGTTAATTTCCACAACGATCATCGAAAAACTGAGGATTTGTCTAAAAACGTGTACACATTTTCGAATTAATATTCTTTCCCACCGTTGAAAAGACTTGATGAAAAGGAGATATTGCTCATCTTTGATTACCATACATTCTCCCAGAGACACGTTCCGTTAGTGATAATCACACGTTCATTTGCAGAGCTGTTTTTAAGGCAAGTACGATGCAGCGCCCTCTCAGGTCGCAAAGCCCATTTCCTATGTAACGTCTCAATGAAACTGTTCCTTCGCTCTTCTTGAAATGCTGCTCCTTGTTTTTCGTTTCACGTCACTTTTTCTCACGATTCTATCAGAGTACATGAGCTAATTTATTCATTCCCTGAAATTGAGTCATTTCATTCAATCCTGAAACGCTTAGAGAATTGAACAGCATATGCACGTCTGCATACTTCTATTTTTCTGGAGCTTGTTTTGCGCATGATAGCCGCGGGCAGAGTCCGTCTCGGCGGCAATTCAGGTTTGGCGCTGCTTGAATAGATTAGAAGGTGGCGGGGGAGAGGCCGGGGGCGCGGAGCGTCTTCTGCTTCTTCTAAGCCTCGACACTTCCACTGAGAAATGGAGTCACGCTCCCAAGTTACGCGACGACTCTGCCGTGTCCTTAGTTGGACGCGCCGAATGAGCCGCGGGAGAATTCCTTGAGATCGTCTTGGTGCCGCTCGGGGGAGGATAGGTAGGACTCCTGAGCTGTGTGTTCTCATACCTTCAGATGCATTAGAAGTCTACCATGCAATCTGAAAATGAACCTCTCACTGAAAGCGAACTTTAAACCAAACGGAGTCTCTTCGTTAGAATCACGTAAAATAAGGCAAAAGTGGCTCTTATTATAGAATATGTATATCAATATGTATAACCTCAGGGAAATTTTTATTTTTTTGGGTTATCGAGCTTTAATATACGACGCATTGGGTGATAGTGGTAACAATGTCTTAAGTGTCTTGCATTTGGTGATCTCGAATGTTACTTGACTTCACAATGTTGTTTGCATACGTATTCGTATTTTGCTTTCACTTGCTATATTCATAAAACTTAAGTGTTTTAACAATAATGCATTGGCCTACGCTGGTGTGAATTTCTTTTAGTTATTCATCATGGATAAATGGCTGAAAAATGATGTTCAAATTAACTCCGTTTACTTGCATTATTGAAAATTTAAATCATAAAATTACAACATTTGATTCATTCTCATACCAGAACTGTTCAAGATACGTGAAAAATGCTCGCAGTGAAATCGTGTAGAATTGGACGACTTGTAATTCAACGTCAAGCTTTTATCAGATTCGAATACTTAGATCGAGTGGATACATAGTCCTAAGCGGCATTCACAAATAATGAATAAAAAAGCTTTTCTTCACTTTTAGTAGTTCGAATGGAAATGACCAAGAACGTGAGAAATGCTAGTGCGTATTCTAGAGCGTTTTCTATCCAAGCACCGACCAAAAAAACGACTTTGTACTGCTTGGAACTCCTCATGAGCCTCAAAATACCGCTTGGAGTCCTCGTAAGCGCCGCAATTTACAGCCTACCTTGAAGTTACCGCTGAAAAATACAGCGAAATGCGCCAGAATAGCCCGAAGAAGCGTACACAGACATTTTTATCGCCTGAAGATGCACTAGTCTTTCTTCACTCCCCAACTTTCTCATCAGGCGAACTACGGAAAATCTAGAACTTCAACTCCGTAACGGTTACTCTCGTGATTCAGGGTTTCGAATGCTTACTCGGTCGTAGGAGAAGTGAAAACGAGTGTGCCGACAAACTTTCTGAAAGGAGGGGCCTCACATTGCCTCCGCATGAGAAGTGAAAACGAGTGATATCTCTCCATATGTACGTAAAATTCTGTCCTGATCGATCTGCTCGATTACTCAGCTGCTTTTGATATCGATGGCATTGAAATACAGTAGAATTCAACTTAGATGGCAGGTTTCTGTTTCATTTGATATTTAGGGTCACATTTGACAAGGTTTCTACTTTTTTATCTATTTGTCAGTTGATTGAGGTTAAGTACCATCCTAAAATTCGTTCTAAAGTACAATTTCATTCCTGAAGTTTCTGATTGAGTTTATGAATCGGTAAAAGTTGTTTATGAGGTATTTAATGTCTGTAAGGAATAAAAATGTATAAAGTCTTCTGTGGGATTTTTTTCTTCAAATGCGTAAACGCATTAAAAAATGATTAACTTCTTGTTTTGAGCAAAGGCATCTCAAATAAGTTCATGCACGTATTACATAAAATTTATATTTCAATAATGGTACCTTAAATGTGTAATCGTGCCTGAAACACAGTGAAGTTTCTTCATGCTTTGAGCAGCAATATTATAACTTTCTATTTTGTAAACCGAATTTGAACTCTACCAACAAATTATTTCCAATTCCCAAGCATCCTTTGGGCCTTTTCTCCAGTGACAGTTTTCATCAGTTACGCAGGCCGACTTTCCGCACTGGCGCTTCACTTTTTGTGCCTTTAATATTTTATTTCACGGCGGCTAAAGCAAAGCTCAAATTAATGCCGTCGAGACGGTCTGTGCAAACCGAAATTGATCAAATTTTACGCAATTTTAGAGCTGCGGGAGGTGCTAATGGACTGAGTTGTAATTTCCTGAGTGCCTGACTTGAAATAAAATATTGCGTGGGCAAACTATGAGCATGGTAATTATCAATAAAATATGCACATGGAAAGTACAAATTTAACAATTCTTCTAACATGTACATTAGGACGCCGTCGTGAGGATAAGTCGATTGGAAACCCCTTTCAGAATGTCCGACGACAGGAAATGGTGCCACGTTTGCAACACAACGAAAATGTGCGGGTGACGGTCGTAGGGTGACCGCTGTGTGTTCATTTCATGCATATATAGCATCATAATAATTTCCTAGTTTATCCTCAAATTGCTTTCTATAACGACAGGTAAAAAAAAGTGTTTCACATCCAAAATTTGGAGTGATTAACGAGCAGCACGATTTCTTTTTTTGCCCCTACAAAAGGATCAAGAGATGATCATTTTGAGGATCAAGTCAGATGAGGATTTAGGGATCAAGTATTCCATGCGTACGTACGGTAGGACTTGTATTCGTCAGCCAGTACAAATATGAGAACTATCTCGTTCCCTCCGCTTCAAATTATTTCACTACACGCTTAACACAACCCACGACATTCCTTTAAATACGGTGTTAGTACAAAAAAACTCACCAAATGAATGGAACTGGTCTTTGCTACATAACTCTGAATTAAATTAAGAAACTTAAGTACCATATTCTCAAGTGTGCCAGGTTAGTAATCGCTAGGAAATCACTAGTTCATGAAATCAGCCTTCCATCCAGTCCGTGTGGACATTTAATTAGCACAGCAAAATACTTTTAGCTCCGTGTTCTACACAGCGCTTCTATCTGCGTCCGCCGCTTTTCAATCCCAGCGCGGCTGTCACCGGGAACACGCTCTAGCGCCCTCGCAACTGTCATTGCTCCGAGCTCCCGCATCGCTGAGAATTATTCTCCTGGCGCGCGGCTCAGTCGCGCTCTAAGAGTAATTGTTCGAGGTCACTAGGACTGCCATGAACCCGCGCCGAAAAGGGCATTCAATTTACCAAATGGTTTACGCATCGTGTGAGCATCATCGAAAATTGGTGGTTTGCGTGTCGCATAAACATGCAGCATCATTTGTGACGCAACGTGCGCCATAGCAATATCAGACATTTCAATTTAGGTAATGGCAGGTTGCATTGTAGATGGATTTTAAGTTGTGGGGCAGCCAGCGAAAAGCTCGTACGCTCTCAAGCAGATGGCATCTACTTGCTGGCATGCAGTGTGGAAGGAATGCTGAATTGCGTTTAAACGATGTCGTCGGCTGTCCGAGGACGCACATAGAATAAAATTTATTGTTCCTGTGATTCTTCTCTTGCGTGAATTATTACGATGCTTATGCACCAACGTCCCATAACTTCATTTCAAATAGTGAAATACGTTTTTCTTTGCATTCTAGGGTGATGAAATCAAAAGATCATCCGAACATGCGTCTCAAGATTTGAGTCCTCTGTTTGAGAAGGAACTTGTCTTACTTGTAGTTGATTTCGTGTTTCAGTCGATGTTTCTGGATTCCTGCCGCCATTTTATTCAACTAAGTTGTGCAAATGCTGTACGTGATGCAAACGTACCGCGTACATGTGCGTGGTATGTGAACACTAAAAATGTTTTTTCTGCGGTAGAGAATTCTTTTTCCCTCAAGAAGTATAAGAGCACATATCCACGTTTCATGTTTGGCACTTATGAAAAAACTGACGATTCCTTGTACTTTACGATAATGCGGGGGCTACAAAACCCGCAGCCGACGCAGTGTTGGGCTATTGAAATGACAAGTTCTTCAAACAACGGAGTACTGCAACGAACTTTGATCGCAAACCGTTGCAGGCAACGAGAAAAAGTTAATGGCGCTGTGGCCATTCTCAGGGTAGCTGGTCCAGAACTTAGGTCATGAAGCGAAGAACTTCGCAATTTTGGAATTCTGTACCCGCTCCTGCTCCTGGAGATAGATAAATATAGCGAGGCATTGGGAAGCGCCCTTTGCCTTCTACCTAAAGTCGAAAGCTGCAGCGGTCAGTCGAATACATTGGTCGATTCCTACGAATTTCCTTCCTTCTTTCCCCCTCCCTCCTCCTTCGACTCGGTACGAAGATGACTGATGCGCATTCACCAATGCTGTGAAATTTGGAATAATTCACGTTTTAAGTTGATCAAAGATTGAACGTTTAATTTCTCAAGGGTTTGCTTCTTAAGATACTTAACTGAACATGCCGTTACTGAGTTTCACACTGAAGATTTATTCGCCGAGTGCTTTATACTCAGCTGCAAATGTTTGACCCCTGGTGTGCTTGTAAGCTAAGGCTCGCTACTCGCAGGAGGGGAAGCATCAATTGCTGTTGGGGTACGAGGGGTGATTTAGTTGCGAGCCTTTCTATTCCTTCAAATCCTCTTGTTTTTGGGAGCAACTGATACGTGATCATCATTGAAATTGGTTTTCGTTCTTTTTGATATTTTTAGTAACTTTTTGTTTTTTTAAGTTAAGAGATACCTACACCCTATGCTATCAGTTGTAACAGCCAGGAGGCAGTTGACTTGTCCCCCTGCTGCGCCATCCCCTTGTAGTGACGGTTGGTTATAGTGGAATTGCCCTCTCAGATAGCAATGTTTATTGTTTCACTGAATTTGGCCTTTGAGATAAAATTGTGTCACTGAAGTTGGGCATTCAGAAAAGTTTAGTTTTACAGGAAACTAAGAAAAACAGGATCTCATGGTTTTAAATTTGAAGATGATAAAATAGAATTGCTAAATTCAATGCATTCTGGAACCCATTTTCCACTTAAGTCCTCTTAATGGGCATAGAATATGTCATAGGCAGTAGGGGTAGGTTAATTAGGCTTGCCTATCTATGCTACGGGGACTCCATGGCCTCCCCAGGGGGATACTATCAGCTTTAGCTAGGCCTTCAGGACTTCTACCTTCCGTACCCACTTCTTTCCATTGTCATGCCTTCTCTGATTATTCTGTCTTTTCTTCTTCTTCCTTCTTAATGTGTTATTTCCATGTTGAGGGAATCTTGTGTGGGAACACCCCTGAGTATAGGTTCCATGCTTTCTGAAGTATATACTAAATAGTCCATTCTTTTCGCTCTCTTTGGATTACATCTCTTGTGGGAAATAGAAGTTTTATACTAGCAATCAAATAATCCTTTCATCAATAAGATACAGTTCGGAATCCGAAATTTGATGTCTCTTCGCTTGTGTTCGCAACCCAATTCGTCACGCTCATAAAGATCATATGCAGCGGGACAACGAAGTCCTTCAGTAGCCTAAAGTATGTCGATTTAGATATTTCTGAGAAAATGAAAGGTAAGAGAAAGTTATTCTTTTTGGGGATTCAGCGAGCGACAACTGGGCCGACCGATCCCTTTGATGCCATTGACGATGCCGACTTATCGTTTGTAGAGAAGAAAAGGAATTTGGTGCGTGACGGAAGCGAAGGAAGGCGCCGCAGCTCAGCGGCCGAGCCCAACTCAATCATTGCGTCTCTTCATGATGCGAATGTCAATGTCGCACTCCTCTTCCTCGGATCTCAAGGCAACTTGTCCGATGCCCCGCGAGAACAGTTCGTTTATAAAGAGCATTACTTGACCTTCTCACCTGGGTATGAGGGAAACTTGTTCACTGCTACGTGAGAACAGGTCTGCTCGATGAGGCGTTGATGAACTTACGAATTAAGGCATCTAAGTTGACCTTATGACGGAAATTGTACCTTGTGCTTAGGAATTTCTTAGATGAGAGCCGCTTAATTAAATTGCAGTTATCCGGAGAACAGTTGGGTTAAAGATTTTAGTGTTGTGAAAAAAATGTTGGAAGATAGTACTCAGCTGTTTGTTCAGAATAAACTGACCTTATTAATTCTCGTCTTTCATATGGACCAAGCGAGGAAGGTAGAATAGTGGTCGACGATACATAGGCTGGATGGCTCAATCGTACCATTGTCGTACAAATTCGCATGCAAGTACCGGCCCTCTTGAATGAAAGCCTTCAATTTTGGCTCACGCATCCATGCTGACCTTGCCCTCGCTCATTGACGCGCGGTGCACCGAGAGGTCACTTCTTGGATCCTGCGTCATTTGACTCGTCGACCACGGAGGCCATGCGAAAGTCTAAGCGGCGCGCTAGTTTCACCCTTCAAATGTCGTCTGTCTCCGAGGTACTCGAGTATATTGTTGCCTCTCTCGGAAATATATGTAACCTCCGAAACCTTGTCCTCTCAATGAACTGATCAATCCAGACTTCAGCCTCTTTATAAAAAGTCTTCACATTGTTTGACTCCAGCGCTTTTGTTCCCATACGTGGTTTGTTCTTCTTTCCGCAGTGTATTTGGTGCCTTCACAATATCTGGGCTCAGTTCGCATGTTCTGATTGCTACACTCAAGCCGTGTTAACAATAACAGCGCTTGAACTTCGCACACCCAAATCAACTCTTCTTTCTCAGTATCCTACTACGTCTAAACATTCCGTGCCAAGGTCGTACACTCTGTGCAAGCTAACTTGCCTCAAACTCCAGTTCAATACCTCGACTTATTACCTTTAATTCGAGGAATTTATGTAAGAAGTGGTATTGGCCTGTGCCTATTCCCTCATTTGAGCGTTGTAAAACTTTGAGCGACTCTACTTTTGAACTACATTACGCCCAACTCTTTCATGTGCAGCCTGTCCAAGGCATTTTTTCTCAACCATTAACTCGAAAACTTGTGATTAACTAATTTTGGAAGTGGCCTCCATAAAAGGTTTTAACGGTTACGTAAACGTTTTACATCGATCAGTCCAATATAAATGAAGATTTTTGAATGTTTGCATTAAATTTAGCATTAACCATGCCACCATTTTGTGCACAGACAAGAAAACCTTTCAAGATGCAGGATTTTCAAAAAATTAAGCTTTACTAAGGATATTTGAAAAAAAGATATGAACATGTTAAGCATTTAAATTCCAATATTTTGAAGCACAATTTACGGTAAACATTTTAATGATGAGTGCACTCTTGACGTGCTTCAACAACAGCCAGGAGACATTTGTCCATGGATTTCATCAAATTTTCAATTTCATTTGCACTACAACCTTTAGCACGAGTTGCAAATTCGCTGTACAGCTGTTCTTTGGTGAAAAGTTGACGTCCCGACTGGTAAACACGTTACTAGCTCAGTGACCGCAGGTTCTCAATAAGGTTCAGGCTAGCGTAAAGGCTGAAGGCTATCAAGCTGTGCCCGAGATGTTTCTTTAGAAACTCGATTTCTATTTCAGAAACGTGTGGCAGTAAGCATTCGGTGGTATTAATTTTAGGTGGAACTTTGGTGAGAAAAGTTGCTCATATGTTTAAACCGGATACCTTCGTTTGTTTCGTTTCCAAAAAAACTCTAAACAATGTAACAAATGTATTTAAAATATCTCTTTGCTGGTTTCACCTTGCAAGTGAATTGCAATGGAATGTCAGAAAACTTGAGTTTGTCAAGTAGGTGACATGAAAAGTTTTATTTAACGTACTCCCGAAAAAAACGAACTAAAGTAGTTCCATCACATCATGAAAAAAGAAATTCACATTCGAGTTGACTTGAGATTTTTTCCACATTCCGTTTTCTACAGTATCGCGGATCCAAAAGTTGAATTTAGTGTTGTAAGATTTCCTTTCCACGTGAAATTTTGGATGAGAGGGACTTAAAGAGCGACTAATGGATCGCTCACATGTTGTCCTCATTCCCAGTGCTTGAGAGAGCTCATTATTTCAATTTATGGCTCAATCCAAAGAGTTACTGTGCTTCTGTATTGGCTCTGACGCTTAATTAACTTTCATGGGCTTATTCAATCACGTCAAAATTAACGCTATTCCACTCTGCTAGGTTGTGTTTTGGTGAAGCCATGGTGGCTTCGCTAATTGTCGCTTCAATCTTAATGCTTCGTTACAGTTTCAGTTCAATGCTGCTCTAGATTTTGTCACAAATTTTGCATATCCTTTACATTTAAACAGGGTGTTTACACCATCATTTCAGAAAAAGCCCCCTTACAGAAAATCAGTCACCTGCTGCTGAAATGGTGTAGGACGTCCACGAGATATTAGTTAAACTTCTGAGCGATGCTGAGGCTACAAGGGTCCTTATGTACGCCAGGTCAACTTTAAACCACTCTTGAATCAACTGATTCCGAGTGTGGTCACAGTACGTGGGCAATCATCTTCTCGACGTATAACTTGTCGTTCAATGTTATCCCACTGTTTTTCTACTGGGTTCATGTCTGACGACTTAGTTGGCTAATTTAAATACCTCATATATCCTGAATGACCGTCATGCTAATTAATTACAGTTCTAACTCAGTGCAGCCAGCAGTTGTCCTCTTCGAAAGGAGCTCAAAAAACAATACATTAGAGCCTGAAAAACAACGGGCTAATTTTTCCTCCGGAAAACTTGACAAATCCTGATTTTCTCTTGCCAGACTCTAGTCTTCAACGAAAACCGCACAGTTATTCAAAGTGATTGAAAGAATTGGAATTCTTTCGCGTCAAGATTTTACAGTTTTTAATTGATTTGTGCTGGAAAATGCTGGCTTGGCAAAATAGTTGACACCTTATTCCTTCGATGCTCAAATATTTGTTTCAATAATGTAAAAATATCTTGCTAATTTCGAACAATGTAATTATGTTTTAAGTATTATTTTGCGTCACAAGCACACACAGAAGCAGACGTATTTTTGATACTGCGCCTTGGCTTATTTTGTTTTTAAAATTAGTTGGTATTTTCGACAAATTTAAGACTTTTCCTACGATGAACTGAAAAATAGCTGCACTTTATCTTTGGTTTTAGCATTTTTGCAGGCGGTCAATAAATCCGTTGACATTACGAAGCCTTTCGTTGCATCTAAATCAAGTAAGCCAGGGTTAAAATATCGACACTTCAAATCCTTTGATTAAATAAATATTTTTTCTGTGCTTTGGACTCTCGCATCTGGCTTTACTGCTGTGCACGTACAATGATATAATCCGTCCTAGCGTCACACCATCTCATAAGGAGCGGACCTCAAGTTGGCCGAGGACCATTACCCTTGATGCTTTCAAGTCTGCGGACAAAGCACCGAAGATTTAACTTCCCACACATGGAGGAAGCGACTACGCCCCGCAGATTTGTGAGCTTCATGAAACCTACGGACACCAAACCGATGGCCGTCCTCTCCTTGAAATTTCCTAGAGATTACGACTGTAATGATTACGTGGATTTAAGAAGACCCACGGAGAATTATTATACCCCATTTTAGCTTAGTTATTATTTTCCTGAAAGGATGAGTCGACTGCCACGTTAGACTTGGATGGGGATTCATGCTGCTTATGCATTAGCAAAATTCACTCGTATACACTAGCGTTCTAGCTGCACAGCGCAGTGTGAAATATACCCATTTTCTGTTCTGAATATCGGAATGAAGGCAAGGGTTCGTGGTTGCAATGTCTCGACTCATGTTAAGCTAATATTGGAGTATTTACATCAGACGTCTGTTTTGAAATTGCGTGTAAGCTATTCCAATTTATTTCAAGTGCTTTTTTAGCTTTTGAGTCTTGCATCGACAGCAGACGTATCGCTTAAAGGACCATTTCTATGGTCCGCTAATGCTCCTGTTTTGATCAATTATTCCTCTCTTCCTCTCGATTTCACAGGAAGAAATGCAGTGATAAATATTTTTCATGGAAGTAAAGTATTGAACAACTATATGGTCTCACTCGTTGAAACGTGATTATTTTCTGTTAACCTACTTAAATAATGATCTACCACGGCCTATTTCCTTCATTCAAACATTTATGCCTCCATCGGAAATAAACAAATGTGGGGTTACCGCAATTCTGGTACTGAATTGGAGACGAGAAATTATACTATCGACACGAAAATTTATTTTGTGTTGCTCATACACTCGATATCATTTTAGTTCATTTCAGATCGTTTTTTTATAAATATTCATTCATTGTATTATCAAGAATATCATCGGTCATATTCATTGGTACTAATGACTTACCTCGCCATTTTTCAATTTGTCCACCATTTTTGTATACTATCCTCATTATACATCGGCTGACTTTAGATGTTCCACGACGAGAAAGCCTTCCTAGCTTCGCACGAGGTCTAATTATTATAATCCCCTCATGGAAATGAAACAACACGGCTTGCATCTCCTCTCTGAACACACATGAAAAATTTCATGGCCCGTGCCTAACGAAGTCGCTACTGAGACTGATGATCTTCTGCTCACTGGCCCTCGTCCCTTCCGACTTACATTCGTCCGATCATTGCAGCCATTGGAGCGTCTGTGTCCTATATTTGGTTTCGAACTTTACGTTTCGTTTCAGTAACACCGACTGGTTCATATTTTATGAACGCAGCTATATTTATTTGCACGTTAGGCAGTAAACATGACCTATTCCGTAAGAGTACGTTTTGTCTAAGACTCGCAGAGGAAGCTATGTTAAGTGTTCACCGTTTATCAAGGTCTTTTAAGGTCTATTCACGTGCATTTACTTGCGTTCTACTGAAAATAGCCATCACTTTGAATCCCCACAAGAAGCCAGTCTCAAGTGCTCCTGTTCTCATATGGCAGTTGCAGCTCGTGAAAAACTGACCAAACTCGTTATATGTTCAAATAATGCTTGTGTGCATGTGTAAATTCAATCAATGATAACGATATTCTTAAGGATGCTCGTAACCTCAGCGAAGTTTAAATAAGAGATGGTGCTTTATTTTTATCGANGCTTCAGGAAAAATTTATTTTACCTCTTCCAGTGCTGCCATCTACATTATAAATATAAAAATACATTCGCCCATTTATCATTAGACAATAGGGTTAGGTTAGTCTATTTTATGCTACGGGGACTTGTGATCCCAGGGTGACATAGTTAGGTTGCCTCAGCGTTATCTTGGCCTTCGGGACTTCCATCTTTCGTGCCCACTTTTCTTCTTTCTATTTTCATGGCTACTTCACTGATGATTCAATATCTTTTCTTCCTCTTCTTTCTTAACTTGCTATTTCTCTGCGCAGGGAATATTGTGTGGGAACACCCCTTGTGCATAGAATACGTGTTCTTCGAAGTCCATACGAAATGGCCCCTTTTCTTTCGGTACGAGATTGGCAGAGTCACTAAAGCGCAACTATCCTGACTACTACTGCTATTACTATTTATTATTAGCTTACAATTTATTCGGTGTCCAAAGCTATTTGCTTTCATCCCTCAAAAACTTGCCATTGGAACACGTACATACTGAGAGCGCTAGTCTCATTTCTTCGATGAATTTACTGATCACGGTGGCAAATAATTGTTAGCTCTAAATTGAAGTGAACAGTTTTATTGTGCACACCAGGTTGAGTAAATTGAATTCACTAATATTTGCTGATACCCACGGATTTGCTACGTTGAATGCGGTAGTTGGACCGTCCAATTTTGTTGTACTTGCATCTGCCAAATTCCCTCTCTTCCCTCCGCCTGCCACATTCCCTCTCCTCCCTCCGCCTGCCACATTCC